>VXBJ01007806.1:231452-244050 GCA_013400055.1 Nycticryphes semicollaris
TCTTGAAAACCTCCAGGGATGGGTCATCCACAACTTCTCTGGGCAACTTCTTCCAGTGTCTCACCACACTCATAGTGAAGAATTTCTTCCAAATATCTAATCTAAATCTCCCCTCTTTCAGTTTAAAACTACTACCCCTCATCCTAGTGCTACACTTCCTGATAAAGTGTCCCTTCCCTTCTTTCCTGTACACCTCCTTTAAGTACTGTAAGGCTGCTATAAGATCTCCCTGGAGCCTTCTCTTCTCCAGGCTGAACAACCCCAACTCTTTCAGCCTGTCTTCATAGGAGAGATGCTCCAGCCCTTTGATCATCTTTGTGGGCCCTCCTCTGGAATACCTGCAACAGGTCCATGACCTTTCTATGATGAGGACTCCAGAGCTGGACACAGTACTCCAGGTGGGGTCTCACGAGAGCAGAGTAGAGGGGTAGAATCACCTCCCTTGACCTGCTGACCATGCTTCTTTTGATGCAGCCCAGGGCACAGCCCAGGATGCGCCCATTGTTGGTTTATGTTGAGTTTCTCATCCACCCACATCTCCAAGTCCTTCTCCTCAGGGCCACTCTCCAGCCATTCTCTGCCCAGCCTGTACTTGTGCCTGGGATTGCCATGACTCACGTGCAGGACCTTGTACTTGGCCTTGTTGAACTTCATGAGGTTTGCACATGTCCAACCCTAAAGCCTGTCCATCCCTTTCCTCCAGCATGTCAACCATGCCACACAGCTTGATGTCATTGGCAAACTTGCTGAGGGTACACTCAATCCCACTGTTCATGTCTCCAATAAAGATGTTAAACAGCGCTGACCTCAGTACTGAGGAACGCCACTCGTAATGGTGCTACACAAATCATATCTATGGATACACAATTTTACATATGCTAATACATGACACAGATATATCACTGTCAAATTACAGATTATAGATTATATGCATGTGTATAACTATATAAAGGTTTATAACCTATATATAGCTACTTTGATATCTATACAGACATTCCCATCTTATCTATATCACATTTTATCAAATGCATGACAGTGGGTGAAAAAAAACCAACCTCATGCTCAAGAATATCAGTATTATTAAAAATATTTGCTTGTAAATTTTCTGAAATAGTTATTTAACTCAGTGATTACTGAATATGTTGGTCTTGTGAACTGGAATTCAATTCAGAATTTCTCACATTCCATCCTACAACTTTATTATAAAGTCTTTTAATTAAATTAAATTAACCACATCTTTCTAGCTGTGGATACTTTGCAGAGCATACCACCAGACTACCAGAATCATCAAAAAAAAAACATGTAGGAACATCTGGCACAGTTTATAATATGTGATAATTCTGACAGAGAATTCAGCCTTCTCTCATTCAAAATCACAGAATCATAGGCTGGTTTGAGTTGGAAGAGACCTTAAAGATCATTGAGTTCAACTGCCATAGGCAGGGACACCTTCCACTAGACCAGGTTTCAGGTTGCTCAAAGCCCCATCCAGCCTGGTCTTGAACACTTAGAAGGATGGGGTCATCCACAATTTCTATGGGCAACTGGTTATTATGTGCTCTATACTGTACAGGGAGTGTCAGAGATGTGGTGCATGCAAATAAAGTGGAAAGATCTCATTTTCTTCATGATTTGCTTGTCATTCTCTACCAAAACTCTATATACCCCTTGTTTTAAATACTCTAGTAGCATAGCATTTAATAGAAATAGACTTTCTCACAACAGTTCCCATAATAAGGACAAATTTTCTAACCAGATAGACGATTCCAACAGGCTGGAACCACATTTTACAAGGACTATTAATCAATTGAGTTTGTTGTGATTAGATAATTAATACAAGGAAAAGTACTTGACAAAAAGGGTGGATTTTAAATTTTTAATGATGTATCATGAATTAGCTCACAGAATTTAATGAGGAGCTTAGCTTCCTACTGTCCATATTTCCTGATGATAAAATTAACAGCCAAAAGGTTTTCAGTGCCTGTTAGCAACATCTAAATGTACAATTTCCTGCTTTTAATTTGAAGCATTATAGAACATTTTCATGGGGTGTCAAATATGGAAATACATTAGTTCTCTCAGCAGATATGAGCTTATATTTAAAAAAAAATATTAAATCTATCAGATGATAATACATTTTTCACTGCTGTAGAAGTCTTTCAGTGCTATAGGTTTCTTCTTTTCCTCATCTGAATTCCAGTGGTTTGAGTTAGCTACACCGGTGCAGACCTGGAGGATGGTGTGAATTGAGTTTCTGTCAGCTTTTCACTAAGCAACTCCTCTGACCACAGCCTGAATTTGATGGAATAATTGCCCAACTGTACACCTGCAACTAAAATACCTGTCCAAAGTCAAGGACAAATGCAAAGGCCTTTGAAACCTTTTAATTTTCCAAGAATTATGAATTTTGCACTTTAGTGTATTAAAGTGTGTACTTACTATGGGTTTGCTCTGTGTGAACTGTAGCCTTCTTCAGGCATTGTAAGATTTTTTTTTCTTTTTTCATACAATATTATAACTTGTGAAAGCTATAAAAAAGGATTATTTATCTATTATAATAATTTATAAGGTATGATAAATAGCATTATTTATACTGGCTCACAGTCTGATGTTGTCACTATTTCAGAATGGACCAGCTGGGGCAACTACTTTGTAATCCTAAACCCTAATTTGGAGGTTTTGGTTTGGTTTTTTGTGTGGTTTTTGAGGTTGGTTTTGGTTTTTTTAACCAGTAAGATTTATAATCCAAATTCTTGTCTATGTAACAGAAAAAAACCCCGTGACTTGGTACATGCTGGAAGTTCATGGTAGACAGTGAAGTAAAAGGATTAGATACCTTTTTTGAGGTCTTACATGACGTGCAAAATAGACTGTAGGGGTATTTCAGAGTGTCAAGTGTACTCAGGAAGCAAAATATCCCATTCCGTATGTGTCCTTCCTAAACTACAATGTTGTCTTTATGATTGTATAGGTTATTTCTGAATGTCACATCTCAGCTTCCAGTCCAAGTTATTGACCTGTCTGAATTAATGAATAAGAAGGCACAGAAGACATGAACCCACATAGATGAAAAGACCTCTGTAAGGTCATTAGCTTATTTAAGGATCAAAATATATTTCTGATATAGTTTTCTGTGGTACACTTGAATATGCAGAATCTTAATTAAGGTACACAATTTTATTGAGATGATAGTATGGCAATAAAGTGAACAAATTCATCATGTGATCAAACTCATCATGTCACATTGCCCTTCCTGAAACATTGCCAATGATTGAACTCATATAAAACCAAATTCTAATGTAATATGAGACTGTCACTGATGTCAGCAGAAGACAATCAGGTAGACTTTATGTTGTCAAACACAGGGAACAAAAAGCATGAAAAAAACCCACCTTGGGAACTGCGATTGACTTAGAACTGCTCAAGGAGAAACACATGTATGAATTAGGGTACATGTTGTCCCTTCTCTTCTATACGCTGCTTCTGAAAGTTCATTTCCACATCAGGAGTGATAGGAAATACCCAAGAGCCAGCAAAGAAAAAAAACTTGAACCAGTTCCAGTCACCTCCCTCCCAACATCAGCCCCAAAGTGGGGTCCTGGCAGCTGCTTTCCAGTAGTTGATCAGTACACAAAGTACTTTTGGGAACTACTTATAGGCTTCATGAACAAAGGTAGGCTCATTTCTAGTTATGGCCTTTCTGCAGTCAATATGAAGGCAGTGCATAGGTGATCTAGTCCTGCAGGGGAGTAAACCCACCTTCTTCCCCACTAAAAATGTGGAACGCAGTTTACCCAGCTAGAAAGTCTATGTATCATCAATCTTTACCAATCAGAGCTTTTATGCTCTAGACCGTTCTTTACATGTGATACAAGTTCATAATTTACTTTTCCTGACACTTAGCTTGGAGAGGTTGGAGAGACCTGACAGACCCCTTCTGGGGCTTCTGCAACGAGTAGAGCTTCCAGGGATTCACAGCTCTGCCTGTGAGACATGTTTGTCTGCTGCGGTGCATTTCCTCTGCAGGGCTCCAAAATTTACAGTGAACATGTTGCCTTTCCTCTGAGTCAGAAGTGCATTCCTGTTGGGGCTTGCACTACAGAAGCGTTGTCTGTGAACAATATATTTACTCAGTTGTTTGGGCATCTCTACGTGCCACAACCATATCATTTTGACCTATCATTCTCATTCAACAGTCAAGTGAAGATTCCAGATTGCAGAGGCCATAAGAAATCTAAGAAGGTTCCATTCTGAAATATACTTTGTCAAAACAAATGCTCACAAAAAACTTAAAAGTGAAAAGTTGATTTAAAGTCTTTAGTTAGCATGGATTTTCCCCCAAGAAATGTAGTTATATAACAGCTACTACTTTTCTCATTAGTGCTATTGTGCATCTGATACTCAGAATACCTTCAATTCTTGTCAACCTCAGGAGAAACATATGATTTAAGTGACCTTACTTTGAGATTCATTTGGCAGGATAAAATCCTAATAAAAGGGTTTGGGGAATGGTGTTGGGGTATGTTCTGTTTTGTTTTGTTTTTTATTCTAAATCCCCTGTGTGTTTTTAAAATTACACTTAAAATTAACAAATATGGGGAGACAGTAATTTTGGAGTTAGGTCACTTAGATGTAGGGAAAATCTGGAGTAGTTTTCATTTGCAGTTTTATTTCTTACTTAAAATGACTAGACATACAGTAAAATCAAGTTTGTAGGGAACTTTGACTCCCATTTCAGTGAAAATAATAAAAATCAAACCTATTGATTGAAGTGGGTTTTTGAATAACACTTTATTTTTTCATTTAAAATTGTTGATTGATGGTAACCTATGCTATCACTACAAAAAGTGTCCGTATCTTTTCAAAATGAAAGCTGAGCTACATGTCTTAACAGGAATCTTGACAAATAACATGCAGTTAGCTGTTGCTTAACATAAAGTAACCATGCCCTTGTCCATCATTAATCTGCCTTTGCAATGTTGCATAACTGCCCCTGGGAAAGCATGAGAGCACAAGGCACACCCAAGCAAGAAATGAAAACCCAATGAGCAAATTAGCTAATCATCGCATAAGAACAAATTTAGAAAGCATAATGATTGAACTCATCAAAGGAAATTCTGTTCCCTTGGTGGGGAGAGGGAGATGGAGGAAAAACATCATGTGGAGGGAAAAAAAAAAAAAAAGTAAATACTTTGAACCAACTTGCATATAATTCTTCAGTTAGTGGCATAAATAACATTGTATAATGCATTCATACTATAGACGACTGTCCAGATGTGATGGACCCAAAAGTAGCTTGATGTATTTCAGGGAAGGGGAACTGTGCACTTCCCACGCTGGAAGGACTAAACTGGTGGCAAGCTCATACAGATCTGCTGAGGAGTGGCTCTGTCTCCTGGCTACCTATTGCCTCAGGCCCTCTGCAGCCAGAAACTGCAGGGCTGGAAACATTCTATGCACTTCCTTCATCCTGAAAGCTGAAAAGGAGCTGCCATCAGAGCTGACTTTCTTGGTGGTCAGCTCAGCTTTTGCGTGCAAGGCTATGGACAATAGGCTTAGGGTTAGGGACGTTTTCAAACAAGGTTTATGCAATATTATTACTGAAGTAATAAGAAAATACACACTTTTCATTCTTCTCAGCAAACTTCTTGATTTGAGGGTAAGAGATATAGCTAATATAATAGAAAATGACCATCCAAAGTTCCTGATCTAACTTACCTTATAGCCTTAAATGAGCCTCCATAAAGCTATGAAGCCACCTTAATGTTCGCTGGTTCAGAAGATTATAATTTAAGACAACCACAGAGGTTATCCAGGAAAATGAAAATCCTACCTAGAATTGAATCTAAGTCAAAAACATCCAAGTAACCTCAGGCATTTACCGAGTAGAAGCCGACATCTGAACTAGTGCTCTAGACTTCCCGGACAGTGAAGAGAAATAGGTGTTTCTAAATGCTATTCATTGTTTCATCACAAATTCATAAAACGGACATGAGAAACTGTATTTGCAGTGTCTGCTTCTCCTCACAGACTGCACCAGGAGGCTAAGGCTACTTCCTGAAATGTAGGTGCTTCTGTAAATATCTAACATTAGGTGAACTTGAGATCCATCTCCAGCAAATGGGGCTTAGTTTGCTGACCTTGCTGTCCATTTTCTTTCTTAGGTAGTCCTTGTGCATTTCTTGGGGGTTCTTCACTGCAATTTTTTTGATGGCATGTTAAAACATGAAATGTTTCAGAATTCCATGTCTTATTCTGGAAAAGCAGTGAAACAGAGGAACCATTACACTCATTTTAGCCATCTTGCGTTACTTCACGTTGAGATTACACTTTTGTGACCACTTGGTGTTCACAGTGCAAGGCCTGGCTATTACATTCAGTTTTGTGTTGTGCAACACTCTTGTTTGATATACACGTGTATTCAAAAGTGAAAAATTATGACCTTTAAAATGCATCAATAGTTGCTTTATTACTGGAAGAAAATTGGAGAAAAAAAACCCCTACACTTCTTCATGCATCATGATAGTCATACAAAACCTAGAAATTCATTATTGTTCAAATCTCTGTGGCTATAAAAAGGAATGTTGATCTCAGTAGTGTGGGGTTTTTTTCTGAAAACTTATCCAGCAACATCTTTTCCCAATTAGGCTCTTCAAAACCAAACACGCAGCTCCAGTTAATTTTCACAACCAAGTAAAAACCATGAAAGAAAGCTTTAAAATGGAACGTTGACATCCACTGTCTGGCACTGCTATTACAGGTTTTGTAGTGTATTTTAAAAGTTGCTTGAGATTACTTCATTATTTCATTTCTTTCCTTTTTATATCTTTGAGCTGAGCTTTTGACAGACATATTAACTTTTCCTTTGTTCGTATTTGAGTGCTGAATTATGTTTAATTGCCATGAACATTCTGCCTGCATGAAAGAATTAAGAAACTACTACTGTCAACTTTTGCATGCATATGTTCTGCTTACACATGAATTATCAAAGACTGAGAAGAGGAAAAATTTACTGTAAGTAAATTAATATAAATGTACCCTGAAGCCTGTTAGAATATAGAATAGAATGCAAGAAATATGATTTCTCTTAATTTGCCAGAAAATACTTTTTTATTGTTTATAAAAATAGCTAATAATCACATTATTCAAATAATAGTCACATATTATTCAAATGGCAGTTATAGGTTATTATACAAATACTAGGTACATGTATTTGAACATGCCATGTGAGGAGGTCCTCACATGAGATTTGCATGAAAATATAAAATACGAAATTGATTACAGGGTAGTCTGACTGTGTTAACCAGTTTGGATTGCTTGCCAGGAATAATACGTCACTTTCACAACTTGCCCGAAAGAATAGATTTTAGTCCTTGTAAGCCTGAGCTCAAATTCATCCCTTACTCCAAGACACAGCAGAATTAAAACTGCAAGCAGCCACTCTTCTGCAACTGCATGTAGAGGGGTTCAGAAGCCACACACTGCATAGGGTAAGAAGTGGAACGATATTTGAAATCTGTACAACAGTCTATTTTTAATGTACCAGAATCAAATTAACTTTGGTAATAGCTTTCATATCTATTATTTTGAGTGCCTACAGGCCATGTAACTCTGTTAGGCTTCACTGCCATGTCATAATCTTCCTTAAGTCCAAATGCATGATTTTTGTTCTTACAAAATTTGTCAGAAATTGCAATTTTAAGAGAGAGGAAAGTATTTATCCATTTAGTTACTCTTTAATGAAAGAGTTTTGCTTAAAAGCTTGTTATGATGAATGTTTTATTTTTTCATTTTAAAATCATATTGAGTCTGACACAACAAATGAATAGCAAAAAACACCTTAATAACCATTCAATGACTGATCAACACTGAACCAGGTCAACAACTAAACTAAAAAAAAAAAAAAAAAGTCTATTTACAGATATAAACAGAATGTACAATAGCATTTTGTACAGCAAAGCTAAATATTTTTTCCTGATGGAATTACATCTGTGCCTCCCAACGCATCTGATTACCACTTCTCCCTTCTTCCTCCCTTCATCCTTTTCTTCATGCCATCATAAGGGTGTATGTAGCCTCCACAACCTGCATAAGCTGTGGTCCCAGTGCTGCAGAGGAGCAGCTGTACCCTTGGCTGCCATTATCTCCCACGTGCTGAAAGTCTAACTAGCATATGCGATAGTATGCTGCATCATGGCCTTCCAGAACATCTTCAAGGTGTCACTGTAAATTACTCTAAGATACACTTCACTGCCTCCCCTGATAAGCCACCAGACAGAAAACTGACTGAGACATGTCTTGGACATTGCCTCTCAGATCTTCTTCTGTTGTTTAGTCCCTTTATCCAAGGCAATTACTGTCTTTTCTCCACAGTGTAGTCTTCCAGTGTGCTAGTTAACAACTAGGAAAATCCCTCTGACTCACTGCTTTCTCGTGCAGCAGAAAGGGGACCTCAAGGACTACATTTATATGACTGGATAAAAGAGAGGGAAGACAGAGACAGGTACTGGATTCTTGTAATCAATATTAATTGTCAGAACACTTTGGTCCCTGCCACCTAGCAAACCTTCAGCCCCGCTCCTCCCCGGACATATTTAGGAGGTATAGTAGCACAAGCAAGGGACTATTCCCAGCAGATGAAATCTATCCTGCTTGGACCAGAAGGTGGTATCATCATATATGTGTACACACACATATATATGTGTGTCTATAGGTAACACACTCATATATACATATGCATATACACATGTGTGTGTACGTATCCATATACATATATACATACACATCTATACACATGAGCATACACACCTGTGCTCTGCTATTGACCTCTCAGCCCAGCACAGCTCTAGACAGTCTAGCTTAATTACTCAGACTGAGAGGTTAAGTACTTTCCACTCCACAAAAACAAATGGGCTTTTATACTCATTCACAGTCAAATCAATGTAAGTTCCCATCTTTGGAACGTTTTTAAGGAGGAAGGGAAAAAAAAATTGTGACAAACACAAGGTATATATTTTTTTGTTTAGTTCTTTTTTGTTTCTTGTCTCACACTGAAGCCTTTCTCCCTTTTTCCATTATAGATGAGTAAGTGCTAAAAGTATTAACTCTTGAATGATATTCATTTTAACTTTTTTTAGCATTTTTTTTTCCAAAGTCCCAATCCCATACCAAGATTTACTATTTGGTAATTTTACCCATGATTGCATTAGGAGCATAAGAGGGCCCTAGGCAGAAAAAGAATGGATACATCCGTTCAACTCAAAATAAAATCTGGTGGTTTTACGTATTTTAAATAATTAGAACAGAAACTTGGATTAAATATTGTCACTTCTGAGAGTGGAAAACAAGGAAGTACAAAAAAACTACCACTGACATCTGGAAAATGGGATATTCTGTATTTAGGCTTTGCTCGTCTGTGTGTGTTTTCATGTTTCACTTTATTTTGCATTATGACTTAGATTTACATTTCCCTGCATTTGTTATTTTCATTTACTCCTCATTTTTTTTCCAGTTCTCTTCTGAACATGTACATTCTCTCCCTTGCCAGAATGTAAATTTCTTTGAATCATTGTTATATTAAACACTAAAATTACCAGCAAGACCCAAAAAAAAGCCATAACCCAAAAGCAGTAAACCCATAGTCAATCATTATATTCGAGTAGTTGAAATACTCTACACAATAACTCAATAACTTCAAGACATTAGCAAGGATACAATTTTTGATCCCACTTTTGAACTGTTATTAAGCTCAAAGGGAATCATCAATCAGGGTTAGGAAAAGAGAGCCTTTGAAACACACTATTTTCTTCCTGAGGCATATAGTGCTGTGCACTAATTAGCTTTTTACTGTATTATTTTCATGTTATCAGTTATTTATGACAATATCAGTATTGATAATCTTCTGAAGTATAGGTCACCAGTACTTAATTATGCATTATCAAGTCTAGGATTAATTTTCTACATAGCAAAACAAAGCCTTCACAGCAGCTGCACAAAATTCTTTGAGCTTAAAGTAACTATGTATACTTGGTGCAGACCAGGTATGGTGATTTTGAAATATATCCACCCTAGACTAGCAACACACCTAATTTACAGCAAACACCTCCTTCACAGTTCTGTGTTTTTAATGAAGTTATTCTATTTATGGTTTATCTAGGTTCTTCAACTGTCTTCCATGTTGTAGCATAACTGTTAATTTTCTTAATGTTGCTATTAACAATAAATTCCAGCCAAGTTCATCTGTAAATTCTTTTTCTGGGGTATTCCAAACTAAAATATGTCCTTAATTGGTGGCAATTCCACTGGAATCCTAACACATCTGCATGTGAACATGCACACTCATGCATGCAATATGCACACAATGTCATCCAAAATGACCCACTGTGAACTGAAAAACATATCCCCTCAAATGTTAATTTTGTTTTTTTCATGCCAGGAGTTGATTCCATTTTGAATTTTCTTTATTCTTTAGTTCTCACAAACTCAGAAAGTTAATTTTGTTTATATTTCTGAGTTGCCTGCCAAAAGAGGTCAGCACGTTAAGTGTGTCTTTCTGTAACAGCATCTGACACCCAACAGCTAGGTGAGTCAGCAGCACAGCTCTGCAGCTCTGGGTGATCTACTCAGACCTGATGTGGTATAGACTGCTGGTCCACTGAGTATTGCACCTCCAAAGGGAATAGAAAAAATTAACCTTCTTTCTTTCACAAACTGAAGCTAAACAACCAAAGAAGTTAATGATGAAACAAAAAGCTTCAGCCTAAGCACTGTTGAGTCAGAAAACAGAATGGGTGATGAGGCAAAGTACTCTGAACATCAAACGAACATTTATGTTATTTTTGGCTCTGCTAACACAAACCAAACCCAGAGGTAGACACCAACTCCAGTGCAACCGGTAATACCAGTTATACAATCCTGGATTACCACTGATTCTGCATAGAGTGCATAGAGCTTAGTAGAACGTCTTGCTGTGTCTTTGTGTGCTGTGCACCAACTGTTCTAGTAGCATCATTATCATTATTAGTTCTAACATTCCCTAAACATTTTCACTGCCTCATCTGTTTTATGACTTTTGCAGTGAATATATTCTGTTATGATTAGTAAACCAGAGGTATTTAGAGAAGTATTTATGGATTAAATTCTATTAAAATTTTAAGAAGAGGATATTTCTAACAGTGTTTGTTTATTGTATGAGAAATATGAGCCACAGCAACAAAACTAAGAGCAGACAGCACCAGCTCCAGCTGCTGTATATTTCTTATTAAAACTTTGATAATAACTCTGCTAAATTCTAGTTCAAATACACACAAACAAGGCTGAATGTATATATGCACATTGAAAACAATGGAGCTACAGTCATTTACACCATTTCAGCCTTTGTCTCACATTATGTTAACACATCTCCTAGTGTTTTTCAGTTCCTACTTGTAACAGCAGGTGCTGTTCCATGAATCATGAATTATACCCAATTACATTTGTTTTCTGTTGTAAAATATTTTTCACTGAGGAGCACAATGAGAGTAAGTCTAAATAAAACCTTAATAGGCAATAATCTCATCTCAGGTAGAACGGCTTGAGACAGAAGCAGTTTCACTGAAACCAACAGCGCTAATCCCCATTGCCTTGTAATGTAAGTTATAGCTCTTAAAAGAAAAAAAAAAGGACATTTTATACTCATTTTGTACTGTTCCATGAAACAAGTTCATAATAAGGTAGATCTACCACAGTTTTTCTGTACTGCCTGTTGTGGGTTAACCCTGGTGGGCAGCTAAGCACCACACAACCTCTTGCTCACTTCCCCAACTCCCAGTAGGGTAAGGAATGAGGAAAGGAAGAATAAAAGCAAGAAAACTTGAGGGTCAAGTTTAAATAAAAAAAATAAAATAAAAAAGTTAAATACGTGAAGTGTAACTGGAAGAAGAGAGAAGAAAATGAAAAAAAAAAGTGTTGCAAAGGCAATCACTCATCACCTCCCATGAGTAAATCAATGCCCAGCCAGTTCCGAGCTAACCTCCCTAAGCCTTCTTTTTCTATTTATTTCTGAGCATGATATTATACAGTAAGAAATATAATTTTGGTTAGCTGGGGTTATCTGCCTGGTTGTGTTCACTCCCAACCTATTGTGCATCCCCCCGCCTATTCTGCTATTCTCTGGGGTGGGGCAGAGTGAGAATTGGTGACAATCTTCTTCTTGTGCAAACAGTATTCAGAAAAGGCTAGAAGATTAGTGTGTTATCAGTAGTGTTTTGGCCACAAATATAGAACATAGCACCACATAAGATTCTGTAAGAAAATTAACTCTGTTCTTGCCAGACCCAGTACTATTGCCTATGGAATACTTCTTATGACTTCATTGACTTTAAAGTGGAATTATAATAAATGGTGACTGAAATAAGAATCTAGTTTACATACTTCAATTTTTACCTCTGTTTGAATCCATGTTGCTTAAACCATGTTATTTAAAAAATAATTATCATTTATTCTCTCTTCTCATTTCTCTCATCTTCTACTATTAGCCAGTTTCTGATAAAACTGTGGAAGAATTACCATTTTTGTGAGTGTTCCAAATCATCCTGGCACTTTTTCTGGGAAAAAAAAA
>VXBJ01007806.1:250816-288348 GCA_013400055.1 Nycticryphes semicollaris
GGTTTTTTTTTTTTTTTTTTTCCTAAGGGTTAGTATTTTTCTTTTAAAAAAATGTAGTGTTTTGTCTCTTTTGTCTCTCCTTTAGATTTATTTGGGTTCATCTTTCTTCAAGCTATCTTGTACTGATGGGACTTTATACTGGAACCATGGAAAATCTCACTTTTTAATTCACACAGAGGACTTTTAAGAAAGGAGTTTTAATTGTGTGCCCCAAATATTTTCATACCATATTTTTACATGCTCCTGCTCATAAGCACAATTAATAATAAAAAAAATTAATATAAAACCAAGAAGCAATTCCTGTCCTTTGAAATTATTCAAGAAAATAATTTTTTCCAATCAATACATTTGATGAAATAGCTATTCTTTTCATAAGCTACTTGCAAACAGAAGGAAAAGGAAAAAAAAAGACAAAAGGAAAAGGAAAAGAAAAAGAAATATTGTGTCAAATAAATGATTCACTAAGAATCACAAGCCCAGTTAAAGCTGAGATGAACATATGTGTCTTACACAATTTTCAGCTTAATTTACTACAGTTAGTTATTTCTTTGCAGACTCTGTCTTGTTTATTAGCTCCATTTGTTTCTGTAATCCTCAACTAGCCACATTATAAAGCTTAGTCGTATTTGGTGAGGGAAGGTTATCAAAGCTTGGTTCTCCTGTACAGGTGTCTCTGGGGTTGCAAGGAATTATCTGTTTCTGGTCTTGGAAAAGCATTTCATGTGTCCATACCACTTATGACTGTAGTTATAAGCCCAGCTCACATGCTATAGTCAGCATGGTTTATTAGAATAGCTACTTTTTTTTGTCCTTTTAGTAAATACTCTGTGTACCAAGAAATACATTACTCAGCTATCAAAAATATTTTTCAAGTCCAAGTTAAATGCAGCAAAACCTTTCAGCCCAAATATATTTGAAGACTTTAAATATTTTGTTTTGACATTAGCATTTAGTCTTCCTAAGGGTGGAAAGATCATCATCTTTCAAAAGAAAATTTCACTTTCCACCCACTTATGCTTCATATTTAAATATCTATCTCTTTTTTTTAAGTATAAAAAGTGCATGTTTAAAAAACTCCACTCTTCAGGTCATTTGACTTACTAGAAAATTACATCTGTCATTGGTTAAATTTTTGTTTTGGAAGTTTTAGTTAATGTCTGGTGAAGTTTTGTATGCAGCAGAACTCATAAGCAGCTTTGTTTTTTTTAAACTGAGCTAAAAGAATCACTGCCCATAACAGGGCTCTATAATTGTGAATTTCATCAAAATCTGCACATGTGGTTACCTTCTCAGCCCCAGGTGAATATCTCCCCATGAAATGGTCACAGAACAACAATCTCTGCAAGCTTACCCAGGGATCAGAGTCTTCAAAGGCCTTTTATTATTAGCAATTCTCTCTTACTCTGCAAACACAACACAGGGGCTGCATGAGCTGTGCTTTCCCACACAGAATTTCATCAATATTGTAGACTATTCTTACAGCCTTGCGTGTGAAACATCAGTGACAGTCTAGGAAACAGGTAAGTGAAATGAAATGACCATGCAGTTTTATTATTTCAATTCATTTCTGTTTGACAATACCTCCATATCCCATGTTTGTTGCATTTCACCTGCAGAGATATATTAACAACATTAACGTCATTGCATTGTCTCCCCAGACCAGGACTGACATTGGAGCTCTATCATCTTTCATGTCCTAAATTACCATCTCACGTTGCCACAAGGTTTTACTTTTTTTCCTAGTAAGGAACAGCTATGTTCACTATACTATTTAGCACCTAACTCTTCTTGTACAAATTTGTTTCAGTAAAGGTCAGAACAGTCCCCAAAAGAAACAGACTTGTGAGAATTACTGTGAACAAACAGCCAGCCCTTGTCCTATATAACTGCTATCAAACAACACAGAAGGTAAAGGGAGGTGAATGAAGCAGAGATATTCCCATTTACATAGGGGAAGGTAAACTGTACAGAGATTAAGGGGTAGAGCCAATAATGGATTTAAACATCTAAAGCAGGATTTGGAGAAAATGGAGAGGTTTAGGTAGAAAACTGCAATCTGAAAAGCAAAGTAACAGCTGCTGCCTAAACTTGGAGGCGCTTAAACCCAAGAGAGACTGTAGATTTGAGCTTACAAGAGGTTAGCATTTCTCATTATAGGCATGCCTGAAGTTTCCTGAGTGTAAACAGTTCAGCACCAATCAACAGTGTCCTGCTGTGAACTTGTGCTAAACCCCGGGGGTGTTGTCCCTGAGACTCTGTGCTCTGCTTTGCAACACCAGCCATCCACCACAGGCCTGAGCACCAAAAAAAATCAGGGGTTTTAAGACATGCCTGCCACAAATGGTGATGTGCTTGACCACCCGTTTTTGTAATCATCAGTCAAATCAAAAAACAGTTATCAGGAAAGTAGGACCCAGATATTTTTTCTGCTTTGTAGAAAAGGATGAAGCATCTATTTTTGGAGGAACATTCTCGTCTCAAGGCTATTTCCATTTTCACATTAAACAGTCTTTGAACTACAGGAACAGAAATAGGAACCCAGGTTTCTTTGCCTTCAGGTGAGTACTCTAATCACTTAGTCAAAAATTTTGCTCATGTTTCCTTGAATTATTTTCTTAACAAGGGCAGGGTTACAACATGACGACTGGCGAATATCCAGATAGCCTGTAGTCTGTCTAACGAGTAGATACACTTAAACCAAATGACAGAGATTTAAACCATTGTGGCTATATAGGGAACTGAACCCAGATTTTTCACACCTAAAATGAGTAACATGCCAATGTTTTAAAACAGAAAAGTGCTTATAGTTCTTTCACTTTAAATAATAATGGAAGGCATCAGCCTAGCTCTCAGTGACAGGTCACTAAGAGACTTTTTAGAACAGCTGAGAATAAAACAAACAGGCACAAAAGCAATCTTGTCTCAAATCAGATTTTTTTTTTCTTTCCTCTTAAGTGTGTTTTTTTCTCTACCAAAATCAAAATTTCTGCTCATTTTTTTTTTCCCTTTTTAGCAGGGAGGAGGAAGTAATATTCAAGTGCTCTCATACTTTATATTACTTATCCTGAGTATGTTCAAGACATGCTGCACCTTCTAAACTTAGGGATAAACATAAATTTTGCATGGCTTTTTAATTCCGTTATTATTGAATGAACAACACAGCTAAGTAAAATAAGCTGTAGTCTACACTCGTTTATGCATTATACATAAAGTAGTTGGTTAAAGTTTACTATGCTACATGTCTAAAAAATCTTTGTAAACAATAGGTTTGTATGGATATGATCAGACACACAAAAAAGTAAAAAAGTATGAAGATAACAGCGTAAACCTGCAAGTCTAGTTAGATCAGCCAAACTTTTAGCTGGAAGAATGATCTACATGAATAGATACTTACTTGTATTTGGCACTCAAGGCTGAGTTTAGAGGTTGGAAAAATATTGCTTGGAAATTCTTAATGGAAATAGTATTGAATTTACAAATTTGGACTACTCAATTTTAGTTGGGCAGAAGTTTATTTTTAAAAGCATGACAGTGATGCTTTATTTCGAATAATAATTGAATTAGTCTACTCAATACTTATACACCTTAGCAAATGGAATTAATTCTAATTGTATACATTTATCATTTCTAAGCATCTAAGGCTATATTCTTTCTTTGAATGTACACAGTATTCTCATTGGATTCAAAAGAAACTGCACATGTATCTGGTGACAGCCTTTTCTGTACTGTAGGCAGGATGATGCTGGCCTGGCAGTAAAATTGATACGAATTTTGAATGAATTAGGTCTACAGGATCGGGCTCTGTATTTGAAAAAGAAAAATAGTGGCTAACTCCAAAAGGTATTTATATATAGCAAGTAGGATTCCCTGGCTGAATCTAGTTCTGTAACTCAGTCAAAAGGGTTCAGCTAACATCATAAACCATGAGAGTGAAGCTCAAACAGTTTATGAATAGCAACTGTCACACAGATTGAATTTCTTCTTAGCTATTCAGCCAAAGGGTATTTGTTATTGCTTATAATATTTAGAAAGTCATTTTGGAGTTGAGGTATTGAAAGCCTCAAAGATTAAAAAAAATAAAATACTATATTATATTATAGCCTAACAAAAAGAAGCATTGGGTGGTCATTTTATTTAAACATTTAATTTTCCTGGGAGTCCTTCAGGGCAGAAGAAATATACATATTCTTAAAAATGCGCAGAATTATAATAGAATGCAGTTACAGAACAATGACTTAATAAACTATCCCAAAACACTTATTAAAAACAAAAGGGCCAAGAAAATAACCTTGTTAGAATACATGCAGGCAAATTTTTGGTTGCCAACAGCTTATCTATAAAAAACAAACAAACAAACCAACCAAAAAAAAACCACAAAAAAACCCCCACCACCTAAAAACCCCTTTAATGAACAATCTCTCTAATTTTAAAAGGGCAATGCAAGAAAACTTCATGTTATATACTGGATAAACTATTTTGCATTTTCTCTTTCATGAGTTTGGACAAACAGCTAATAATAAGATAATAATAATCAAGTAACCTATGTGCACTTAGATACATATTCATTATGGATTTCTCATTAGGTCATTTAGGGACAGAGTTAACACATCATTAGTGGAGAGTCATACACTGAAAATGTCACTTTTGTGAGGAACCACTACTTTACTCTTTATGGTCAGATACTTCTCAAAGGTTTCCAAACTACACAACTGATTAGGAAACTGCTGCCTACAGTTGTAAAAAGCTAGTTGAAGAAAGACATCAAAAGTTGATTTGCTTTGTGACAGTAGTCCACCTAACATGATTGTATTAGAAGACAGTTTTAAATATTTATTTTTTTTCCCTGTCCCAGCTTATTTTCTGAAGCTGCACTAGTTCTAGGTTCTGGAGATATTTTTTTTCCTGTACAAATGTTATGCTGTAATTTTATTTTAGAATTATTTGTAGCTAGTAGCTTTACTTGTAGCTAGAGTTAGAGGAGACTGTGGGAATTTTCCCATTATCATCCTTCTTTTACAGAAGGAACAATGTAACCACCTTTATTAAGGCCACGTCAAAATCATATATTCAGAAGGGACCAATAATTGTGACTGTTTCAGTTTCAGAGCACCAGCTATGGAGTGCCAACACCTTTAAAAAAGATGTTTTTCATCTGGCACATATTCAACACCTTGTTACAGCAGTGCTGTAAATTTAAACTCATCCTGTAACTATATGATCACAAGATCAGCTATAAAAGAAGTTGAAAGGGCAGGCAGTTGGGGTTAAAGTTTGCTATCAATTGGAATCCTCTTATTCACAATTAAATATAAAGTGATACTGCATCTTTACTTAAAAAAAAATAAAACAAACAAAAACTGAAAAAACACCCTGAATAAAAATTCTCTAATTATTTTGAACCTACCTGGATTAATATATGATTAAATCAACAAATTTAATATCAAGTTTACTTTTCCAGAAGCTTTCAAACACATAGCCACTGAATAAACAGATTCTGTGGCTAAAGTCACTTGGTTAGACTCACCACAAGGCTAGACTATTTTATTTTATTTGTAGTAGATATAAAAAGTAAAATTAAATTTATATAACCAGTGTAAACTTTTAAATTATGTTTCTGAACCAAACAGCAGTCTGCATAAGAGTAAATATTTTGCTATGAATAAGCAAATTTTCCCTATTTGACTGTGGTCATGTCTGCTTACAATGTTTTGTTGTTGTTGTTGCTTCATTTCTTCTATGTCTATATCAAAATGGTAGCATGTGAGAGCATTTTGGAATGTGCAAATCATAGAATCATAGAATTGTTAGAGTTGGAAGGGACCTTAAAGTTCCAAGCCCCTGACATGGGCAGGGACACCTCCCACTAGACCAGGTTGTTCAAAGCTCCACCCATTAGGTCAAAAGGAGATATCCTGGAAATACAAGGATCAAGACATAAGATTCACTATTAATTGATCTAACTTTACACTCATCAATGTCCAATTCTTCAAAGGTTGATAAAGCATGTTACTGTAATCCTGGGGAAGGCTTCTCTGCATATCATAGCAGGTAATTTAAGACTAACCACCACCACTCCCCAAAAAAACCAAAACACACACACACACCCCAAAAAAAAAAAAAAAACACAACAAAAAAGCCCATGCATTCGGCTTCTATTTAGTTCAGAGAGACAGACATCTAAATGAAAATCTAGTCCCTCAGCTATTTTTCTTTCATACTCCAGTGAATTAATATGATGCAACTGTCAGGGTCCCAAGTGCACCATCAAGATCTACAAGCCCTCCCCCTGCTTCCTAGGAGTTGGTTGCCTGTGTTCAAGATCAGGTCTGATAAAATGAACCTCGGATCAGATAATCTGGGACAAAAGCAAAGTTAATGATGAAGAGCTCTGAGGAGGCTTGGATGGGGCTCCGGCTCCTGAATCAGTAGCTGCGCTGAAGCTCAGGCCAGTGCCTAGGCTAGGCTGCCTGTGTTGAGTTAGCCTTGCATGGCTGTTATGATTTCCCCTGTTCTGCTCCCTTCACTGGGCTCTGGGGGGCTGCACTAAGGGGTGAGGGTGCCTCTGGCTCCCCATGCCCTGTCCCTGCCCAGCACTGTTCCCTGACAGCTGAAACATGATGAGGTTTCCCCGTTTGGTAACCGGACTACCTAATGGTCTTCCAAGGACAAACACACTTAAAGGGAAGTAGTTTCTTCCTATCCCTCCTCAAAATATTTTCTACTACAATATCTTTTTGATTGTATCACTTGATCAGGAAGCAGAAGTTAAATTTGGGGTCTTTACAAGTGCTATTTGACAAAAGAATACATTTGGCGATGCCTCACCTCTCCTTCAGGACCTAAATTAAATCTAAGCAGCTAGCTACAAAGTGCCAGGTCACAGGTCCTAGGACCAGCATGGTAATATTTATGGTATTATTTATGGTATTAAATTGGCAGTCCCTGGCCAATTTCACTTACAAGTGACCCTATGAATGCAAGAATCATGAAGCCACCAGAAGCCAGGAGAATAGCAGAAAAGAGGCAAAGGACAAAATTGTGGCCACAGTCTTGAGTGAGTTTTCCCATTTTGTATTACACCACCATTGGATTAAAGTGACAGAAGCTGTCACGAATGACCTTGCCTTGGTACGTGGACAGTATGTTCTCCTCAAGCTGTGGACAAGCTGTTTGGAAAAAGTGAGCAATTCTTACCATCCATATCAGTTGTGGTCCATATCACAGGTTTCTCAGAGGAAGATCCCTGGATGTCTCTGAGGCCTTCTGTACATGAGACTGTAATGAATGTATAGGCACAGAAGAAAGGCACATGACACTAGAGAATTTCAGGCACAGAAGATCCTTCCTGACACCTTTTATGTCTAGGTGCCTATGGGCATACCAGATTACAATCTGAAACAGAGGTGAGTTTCTGGGTATCTGAGATTCATTGTCAACAGGATTGTAATGGGCAAATTTCTACAGTCTAGAGAAAGTTTAGAATACACAGGAAAGTTGCCATCCTGATCATAACTTTTTTAATCTCTGGTTGTTTATTGAAACAGACATTGCTAAATTTTTCTGCACAAATGTCCTCCGCTCATTCAAATCAACAGAGGTTTCAGTTCCACTTTTAGCAACAGGGGTCCAAGGCTCCAAAGCTCAGCTCAAGGCAAGATGATAAGAACATTTTAAAAATAAAGTTTAAAAAACAAGCTACTGAGTATCTATTTTGTTGCATATTTTAAGAGTTTTTGCTGTGGTAAATTAAACATAAATGCAGCAGTGTCAAAATGCTAAGGATGAAAAAAGACACAAAAGAAAAAAGTAGCAATGGAAAAATGTATGGTTGCTCCCTATGAGTAGACCAGGACAGATCCAGAGGTGATGATGTTACCTGGTTTCTTTCCTATGCTTGGAATGAGGAAAAACAATCTTAGGGTTAGTAACAATGGACTAGGGTTAGTAACATGGCAAATTACCAGCCCCTGGTGCAAGGAGAGATTATGACTCTGGTTAATGAGGCTGAAGCTGGTCAAGGGGAGTGTGAAGAAAGTGACACTGCACTGCCGGTGCCCTGGTCTGAGAACAGCCAAGCTTCACTCACTGCCTTGCTGAATTAGCCTCCAGGAGCTCCCAGAAGTAAAACGTCTAAAGCCTATTTATTAATCACAATAGCTCATACAAAACAAGCATCTCCTGTAGGCCACAACAATACACTTCTCTCGTTACTGTGTGCTGCTTTTGTAACATCCTCTAACATCAACAGAAGCCTTCAAGCTGAGAGGTTTATTTCAAGCAGTTCATTTACATAATTTCTATGATTTTTTCTGTAGTAGCCTTTAATCATAGTTTTATATAACTATGCTTAGAAGTTTGAGGGTTTTTTTTCTGTTGTGTTTGCTTGTTGAGATTTTTAAGACAATGTCTTAACATGCTTAAATTAAACTTTGGATTGATGAGAAACCGAGGGAAAAAGTCCTTCTTGAGGGGTGGAGGTAGAGCGTGAAGCACTCATGAGAGACTGTGCAGCCAAGAGAACTGAAATGAGCTGAGAAAACGGGTGTTGGAAGTGTGCTGAGTAGAGGTCAGGGAGAGATGTGGATTGCCAGGGGTTCTAAGTGCTTCAGCAGGAGACGGAATAGCCTCATTGAGCAGACTTGCAAAAGCATGGAAGGCACCAAGAAAATGGTTAAAGTTTGGCAGGACATATTGCACCGAGTTAGAAGTACAGAGCCTTCCTTAGACCCAGACTCCTTCCCTCTGCACCTGCAGTTTACTGAAGCAGTCCGTTCTCCACTATTTTGCATGGGAAAGATGGGAATAATGGTTTGTTTGTTTAGAACTATCTAAAAATTACTCCACATAGCCTTGATGATTGGCAAATGTGGGAAGTGTGAACTGTGTGACTGCAGCCTAAAAAGATGCAGACTTTAAACAGGAGAAATGTAAAGTGTTTAGAAAACAGAAACTGTTGATAAAAGACGCACCTACGGAAAATGGCCTTCAACTTGACTAGCTTTAACAATGAAGCACATTAACAGCTATAAGAGGAAAATCAATCAAAATATTTAAACACTGTTTTACAGCCTTAACTATAAACCTATTAGAGTGTTTTCATAACTTAATTTAAAATGTTGCAGTTGGTGAAGGTCATGCCATAAAAGAACATATAATTTCTGACAATCATTAGAAAAGCATTTAGACAATTCCAGAGATTAATAGCATCCATCTGTTATGCTTAGTCCTGTGAAACTTTTAAACACATATATTTGAATAGAAACCTTGTTTTATTTTTTTTTTTCAAATTCACTTTCTGGTTCTACAGACCCTGAATACTACATCCTTAAATGCTGTAAATAAGCTTAATTCCCATGACTGTCGGGCTGTAGCTCCTGGGTTTATGAGACATGGAAAGTCTGTAACCACCAACAGATTAGTCTAATTGCCACAGTGAAAAATAACTAATGTCAGACTTAGAATGTCATAGCACTAAACACACCCTTTTTTCTCTCCTATTTATGATGTGATGCCTTTGCACGTGTAAAAAAATAATGAGAACAAAAAAAATGCTGTTCTAGAAAGATAGCTATATAAATATTTGAATCAAAAAAGAAAAGGGTCATTCAAAATAAACAAGTCTGTCAAAGAAGCTCAGTATTTGACCCATAGGAATTTAGGTGTATAACTTGTACCCCAAGAAACCAAAATTCACTATATTTATTTAAGGATATATATCTCTCTATCATGAGATATAATGTGATGGCATTATTGTTCTCAGTTAATTAAGCCTGAAGACTGGAAAAAGGCCAGCAGTGAAGAGAAATATTATCCACAAACACCAAAAGCAGAAATACTTAAGATGACAAAAATATTTCCACTGTGAAGAAAGTTGTAAATTTACTTCTAGATAAAAATGATACTTTAAGATGATTCACATATGAACCAAAGAACGTCATTAGATTTTTTTCATGTAGTGTCTTAAATTATTTACATACTTACTTCTCAGAAGTCCACATTAGAGCACAAGACTAGGAACTCTTAAGAACTAGGTTACACTGACACTGCCTCACAGGAAAATTGTGGTCAAATGAGCTAATAATTTCTGAGTTTCATTTCTATAATGTGCAAAATTAGGTGCAAAAGTGTGCATTGGTATTAACTACTATAGATAACAGGGTTTAGATTTCATACATTTTAAGAAGGGGTAGACTGCTACTGTCAGGCAATATAATTTTTTACTTAAGAAAAGACACAGCACGTCTTCTAGTCACCTCTGAGGACAACCCATGACCACTCTTTCAGCCAGATGCGGAAAAACAGAGGAACTCATCCCACCTAATGTAAACCATCTAACATTTCAACGTCCCATCCAGGTGATGGTGAGGGACAGTCAACTCTTTTATCCCTTCCTAAAACAGGTCGTGCAACAGGCGGGAGAAACAGCCCTCTGGAGATGTCTGTCACTCCTGACTGCAGGGAAACCCAGAGGATCAGTTTAGATTGCACAGGTACAACCTGAGGTTGCTAAAGTTAGGTGAGGGACATCCACCCCTCCAAGACCCAAGGGACAGAGCAACTCTTAGACACGTGGAACCCTGCAGCTGAAGCCTAGGCGGGTTATTTTGGATTGAAATTACTTTTTTTTCCCCCCTTTTTTCTTTCTTTCTTTCTTTCTTTTCGGTGTCGTGGCCACGCTCTTTAATCCCCTGGGAAGCCCTGGCTTCCCAACACCGTGCCGCCGCGGTGTCCCGCAATCCCGGGACAGGCCGGGGGGGTGCAGGGGGCTGGCGGGGGNGGTGGGATGCTGATCGCCTGCTCTTTGCCTTTTCCTTGCAGGATCCTGGCTGAGATGGGGGGGGTCGGGGAAGGGGAGTGGGAGGGCAGAGAGATAATAGCTCCCAAGCCGTGTGCTGTTCTAGCCGCCTTCCCGCATGCAGCGCTGCCTGGCTCCGAGGAAAGCACTCGGGACCCTCCGGGCTAACCTTGCAAAGCTGAGGCTCCTGGGGCAACTCCGTCCCTCCGCGCCGTGCTGGCGGGCGGCGGGGAGCCGCCTTCACCCGCGGTGGTGGGAGCAGGACGCTCCGGGACCGTGGGGCTCGGGCAGCCACTCACGGCGCGGCCTGGCGAGAGCTGGGGAGATGGGGCTCTGCTTTGACCTGCCCCGCACCCCGAGAGCAGGGGGAAGGATCCGCACTGGGAGTTTCTCCCTTGCACAGAGGGGAGGGAAAGAGTGGGGGAGGGATGGGGGCTTAGGGCTGAATCGCTGAAGTCTTTTGTATGTGCTTTGATTTATTTATTTTTTTCCTCCTTTTCTTTCCTCCGTTTGTACTCTCCTTCCCGTCTCTTGTTCTCTGTGTCCCTGCCCACCCCACCCTTCCTTCAGATCCGGCGATTCCTGCCCTCGCCTCGCCCTGTCATTGATGGGAAATCAACTGGATCGCATCACCCACCTGAATTACAGCGAGCTGCCGACCGGGGACCCCTCGGGGATCGAGAAAGACGAGCTGCGCGTCGGGGTGGCTTACTTCTTTTCGGATGAGGAGGAGGACCTGGACGAACGAGGCCAGCCAGACAAGTACAGCGTGAAGGGCTCCGGCAGCCCTGGCCAGGAGACGCCCACCCACCACCTCCACCACCAGCTGGTGCTGAACGAGACCCAGTTCTCCGCTTTCCGCGGCCAGGAATGCATATTCTCCAAGGTCAGCAGCGGCCCCCAGGCTGGGGACCTCAGCGTCTACTCGGTGTCAGCCCTGCCTGCTCTCTGCAAACCGGGGGACCTGCTGGAGCTGCTCTACCTGGGGCCGTCGGAGCACCCGCCGCCGCACTGGGCAGTCTACGTGGGCAGCGGGCAGATCATCCACTTGCACCAGGGGCAGATCCGGCAGGACAGCTTGTACGAGGCGGCCGCGGGCAACGTGGGCCGGGTGGTGAATAGCTGGTACCGCTTTCGCCCGCTGGTGGCTGAGCTGGTGGTGCAAAACGCCTGCGGGCACCTGGGCTTAAAAAGCGACGAGATCTGCTGGACTAACTCTGAGAGCTTCGCCGCCTGGTGCCGCTTCGGGAAAAGGGAGTTCAAAGCCGGGGGGGAGCTGCAGGCTGCTGCCGGCACCCAGCACCAGCAGCAATACTATCTCAAGATCCACTTGGCGGAGAACAAGGTGCACACGGTGAGGTTCCACAGCCTGGAGGATCTAATACGCGAGAAGCGCAGGATCGATGCCAGTGGCAAACTGAGGGTGATCAAAGACCTGGCTATTGTGGATGAGAAAGAATAGGGAGTAGCAGAGGTACATGGCTATTTTCCTTCTGCCCTGCCCAGGGAGACCAGCCTGCCACAGAGACAGGAGGCTGCACCCTCTTTCCGTGGGACGCGACTGGAAGCAGGATCCATGGCAACATTCCAAAAAAACCAGCATTCTTTATGCCCATAGCCAGTGTTTTGTTTGGCTTTTAATAGCATTAATGCTAAAAGAGCGAGAGAGGAAGAAAAGAGGGGGGAGGTGCAGGAAGGCTGAGTATGTGGACAAAGTCTCTCCTGTCGATCAATGTTGACCATTCTAGCAACATGCCAATAAAATTTCAAATTGAAATTAATTTTTTTTAATTTTTATTTCATGGCTTTAATCCATGATAAGTTTTAACATCTGGGGCCATGGATGTGGATCTAGCTAAATGAGTTTCTATCTAATATTTGCCTTGCAGCCAACCAAAAGCATCAATCATAATTTGCTAGCTGGGAGAGGAAGGGAGGGTTGAGGGGGAGCGAAGGGGGTAAAAGCCTGTTTGTTTTGTTTCTCAACACTGTTGCTTCAGCCTGTAGCTGCAACCCAAATTTTGTCCCAGCCAACTTTGGTGAGAGATTAGCAGGGGGGAAAATGCTTTCACATTTCTTGTTGCAATCTATCACATTTGAAATATTTGTCTTTGCTTTTGTTAGCAGCTCTCTGCTAAATGTCATTATAATGCGTAATCCCTTTCTACCTTTTCCCTTCCCCCAGCCTCCCTCCATTTGTGGGTTGTTTTTTTTTTCCTTTGGGGGAGAAAAAAAAAGTTCATGTTTTCCTGAAACTAAATTCTTTGGTTAAAGAAGGTGGTGTAATTTGGAGAACAGTATACTCGATGTTGCTCCTCAAAAATCCAGCCTCGAGGATCTCATGCTTGAGCTGTGGATTTGTATCGCTGTAGTGATTCTCACTGCACCACTGCTTCAGTACCTCTTCACTCACAGGTCAACAGAACCCTGCAAGAAACAAATAGGTTAGAATTCTGCATGTTGCCTCTTCGAAGCAGCAATTTATTGCATATTTACAATTCCACTTAAAGAAAATAGATGTAATACGGTCAAGTTCATCTTGCGTTTAAAATTCCAAGCAACCAAAAATACTGTTCAGTCTAAGTTTAGAAATCCACAGCTGCTTGAAAAAATGCCTTTTAATGTGATGTGAGCAATGCCTTGTCTGTATTTCAGATCCTATCCATTCATTGCTTAATTCTAAG
Source organism: Nycticryphes semicollaris (assembly GCA_013400055.1). NCBI lineage: Eukaryota > Metazoa > Chordata > Aves > Charadriiformes > Rostratulidae > Nycticryphes > Nycticryphes semicollaris. The sequence continues at coordinate 264,296 of VXBJ01007806.1, forward strand.
TTTTGAAGTGAAAGATCAGAGTATTAAATATATATTTTAAAAATCTAAACAAATTAAGTATAATGGGGCATTTCTAGAGCTGTCTATTATTTTATTTTTTTTTTAATATTGAGCTGCATACAACTTGTAATAAGCAATTTATCTCTGCATGTTTCAGTACTGGAAAGAAAATGCATTTGTTTTTGTCCCCTCTTCCCACATTAATGTCAGATGGCAGAACAAAAGTAATATCCCTCTTTTGTATATACAATACACTCCACCCCCTGTCAATGTACTGTGTCCTGGCTCCTTTTTTTTGTATTAAAAAATGTCTCAAGCAACCTTGTTGCAACAGTAATTTCATTTCTACAAAGTGTTTGCCTCCCGTAGCTGAAGCTGTGAGGGTGGAGTGTACTTCATTGTAATAAGTGTTAGCATAAATATCAATTTTATTTTTAAAAAAAAAAAAAAGCCCAAACCAAAAAATAAAGCAACCTTTTCTTCCTCCCTGCCCACCCCCACACCCCCAGCTGCACCACTTCAGTGAAAGTTATCTAACCGGCTTTGTGTTTGCTGATAGACTTGGCAAAGTTATGTGGTAATAGGCAGTATTACTTTTATCCCTTTCCCTAAAGTACCTTGGTTAGTACAGCAGAGGCTAAACATCTGAAAAATGTAAATTACCATTACTGTCAAACTACTACTGAAACGGCTTCAAATCACAGCATACCTTTCAGTAAATGTATAATATTTTAGCTCTATATTGGCAATAGCTGCTGTCTGATAATGGTAGCTATTCCTGTAACATGAGCAGAGTCCTCTACATAGTATTGCTATATTTTAATAAGTATGCTACATTAGATCTCCTAAATTGTCTGTTAGGACTGTATTACTTGGTGGGAGCACTGTGGGATTGCAGAAAGGCACTAACTTTACACCCAAGACACTTAGAAAAATTAAAACTTAATTGGTAGGAGAACAAATGGTAGACAAAAGTAATTTGTTTAAATTTCCCCTTATAAAAAATATACATTAGAGAGCTGAGGTAGGAAGAGGCAGGGAAAATGACAGAAAGAGGGAATAAATAACAGTGTTTATGAAGACACAAAGAATGGTGTCACGTTATTTTTTATTTCTGGAAGGCTTTTTCTTCAAATTGCTTTTAGATTAATAACACAGGTTTAGAGAGAGGATCCTTGCAAGAACAGCATTGCACGTCCTCACTAGTGAGGATTTAAAAATACTGGCTCTGAACTTTTCACTGTGCTTTTCAATACTGCATCACTATCTAATCAGCCATTTTAAATTGGAGGGCGGGAAGGGGTTGGTAATGATTTACTAACCTGGGTCATGAACACAACATTTTTCCTTGTTTTACCTGGATAGTGTCAGTAGTGTTTTGTAGTATATAAAGGAAGTTGCAGGAACTAGTCTATGCTTATTCATTCAAGCTCTGTCGGAAGTCTTTGGCATTGCTCCAAATTTGTACAGGTGAAAGTAACACCAAAATTAAGGCCTTAGTCTTTTGCGTAGGGTGTGGAGAAAATGTATTGGAAATATTCACAGATGGTATTAACCTAGGATATAGTAATGCTATGGCTATGTTCATGTAGTTGTCTGTTATTAACCACAAAGATACCTATACAGATCCTTTGGGGATTTCTTTCTTTCGCTAGGTTTCAGTCTAGAGTTCCTGACAGCAATCTGGTCCTGATTCATAGTCCATTGAAGTTAATGGAAAGGCTCTCACTGACTTCAGTGAGCCTGGGACCAGATTTGATTGTTTAGGAGGTGGTTAAAATTTGTGTGCTTTGAGAAGAAGTGAGATTTAAGATGTCATTTCAGAGACCAGAAGGTCCACCTTTCTGAGAGAGGAGACAGTGGTAACAGGCAATACTGTGAAAATAAGCGAAGAAAATAGACTAGTTCTGAAAAAAAAAAAAAAAAAAGCAGTGTTAATCTGAGATGGCAGAAGGGAAATAATGAAAAAAAGTGGATATAAAAAGTTGTTCAGTGCCTTGAAAAAGGAAATGGAAGGCCAGGGAGCCTTCAGCTGCGAGAAAGGCAATGATGTGAATGACGGACAGGTAAAACATGTAATTGATTATACTCATCTTTCAGGATCAGTGACCTGCCTGAGTTAACATTTCCATTTCCAGCAGTAAAGATATTGACAAATTATATTATATCTGTGGAATCTGTTTACATTCTTCAGTCTAGCTACCTAGGGTAAATATTTATAACTCATTCATTGCTCTTGAAGTACTGACATGTAATATAACTGCAATGTTAAGATACTTTGCACATCCTTCTTTTGGGTCACGTTTCAAGCTTTCTGTTAGATATTTGGGTAGTGGTTTTATAGAATGTCTTTTGCTTGGATATAGTTTTCTTTGTCTTTTTAAAATGCAATCTCTTGAATTGCTTTGAGGCTAACATTTTATTAAAAATTCAATTCTTGTCCTCTTGAAACAAAGAGAGCCTTTGTGAAATGTTTTGCTGTCATGACCAAAATGTTTGCTGGTTATTGGCTGTGAATGTAGGTGGAGGACTGTAGGGATGGGTAGCAAAAAAGATTTTGTCATTATCCCATTTTGTCTCCATCTTATGTTTCCAGGTTACTTTTTCATTTGTTAGGATTTTTTTCCCCTCTCAAGTCATTATGATTGTATAAAATGAATTAAAAAAACAAAACAAAATATAAAAAGACAACCCTTCATAGCAGTTTTTTTAGGGCAATACGCTATTAATCTGTATGCGGATGTCAGATTAAAAGCAGGGTCTAACAAGATACAGCCTTCAGGGTGTGACAAGAAACAGCCTTCAGTCTGTGCTAGAGTGCGCACACTCTTAATTATCCTGCCTCATTTCATTTTAGTGTCTTTCATATCCAGGTAAGTGATGTGAAAAAATCTGTCAGCGTTTATAGACCTGTTTATGCGATGTGTTGAACATCTGTAACTTCAGCCAGTGTTGGCTGGAGTTGAGAGAATGCTGGATCTCACTTAAGACGCTCAGCATCTTGTGGGACCAGGTACCTCAGCTCACCTGGTTCCCAACCCTCTGATTGCAGCTAGAGGACTGGGCTGAGATAGCTAATGCTAGTTTTAAGATTTATTTATTTTCTATGAAAGATTTCTACTAGGGTAGCTGACAGTGTTCTGTCCATAATTATACTTATCTGTGACAAAAAAGTTGTATATGTTGCTGCTTATGTTGTGCAAACTTTGTTTTCTACTTTATAACACAGGAGAAAGATATCGGTCTCCGTCCCAAAGAATTAATGCAGAAATACGTAAGGAAGTGTGATTGGGCTACTGTGCTGAGGCAGTTTCACCACAGAATTAGGATCTGAAGGATAGCAATATATGACTAGAGTGTGATCAAGTGCTACTGATAGCTCATGAGTGTCAGTGTTTCCATGGCAAGTCTGAAATTTATTTGCTTACTTCATTATTATGAAATATTTAACTTCTCTGTACTTTGAGTTCGAATTTGACATGTAAAACTACCCTAGGCTCATGGATCTTCTGACACAATGTTAGTTCAATCTGTCCGAATATTTTTACAGTTTTATTGTAAAGAAAATTAATGAATACTAAGATCAGATACTTCACTGAACTGCTTATAAATCAAAAGAGGATAGTGTAGATGTTAGGTTGGAAAAAGGCAATGAACTGAGAATCTTCTGTTATTTGACATACCAGTGGATTTACTCCAGATTATATAGATATCATCTATACAGATGTAATCTACCAGGACTGTATTTTTTAAAAAGTGCTGTGGCACTCTGCCTTATCCCTTTTGCAAAATAGTATTATCTTGTCTAACTAATAAAGATCCCCTGTGAAGTTCTATTTTTTTGTATATTGAAATGCCACCATGCCATTGAAATTAAAGGTTACTTTGACCATATTTACCTTTGAGAAATAAACTAGAGTTTGTCTTATGGGATTTATAATTGACCAGCTAGTAATATGCACTTCCACTTCTTAATTTTCAATATTTTGCATGAAACACAAACACATTAAAGTGGATGTGTCTAGAGGAATCATAGAACTTCCATTATCAGAAGCCTTTCAGATTAAGATTATGCTTTTATATGGTGACTCTTTTTTTTGCTTTTTTTTATTTTGGGGGTTTGGGGCAGTTTTGATTCTGCAGATGTCTGTAAAACTGCTTGCCTCTTCAGGTACTTGCAGGATCAGGATCTTTAACATAAAAGTTCTATGCCCTTTGCGTGGTATTTATTTTGAGTTAAAATCACAAAGTAGACCTCTCCAGGATCAAGACCTCAGCATCAACCTCCTATAGAATTCAATGGAAGGCTCATATGCATGATGCCTACCAGAAGGGCCTTAATTGCATATTCTTACTTGTACATATAGTCATCATCTATGCAAATTAGCATTTTCCTAGGTGAAGTGGGTTAATGCTTTTCAAACTTCCCTTTGACTTTCTCTTGTGTGGCTGTGCGGGTACATGTGGTGGGCAAAAACAGAAAATTGGAGTTTAGTTTGTGGCCCCGAGCCTCTGAAGTGCTGTAAAGACAGTATCTCCAGCTATTTTGGCAGGAACTCAGGTGGAATTTGGAACCAATATGGGTACAACAGAAAAGGATGGGAGAGTTTGCAGTTAAACATCAGGCTGTTCAAGGAAGACGTTCAGAGCTAAGAAGAAAACTCCACTCTTTCTTTCTCTTCTCCAAGGTGCGTGAGTAACCATGCACCTCTCATACATAAAACCATTTGCACTTTGGAGAACCATGCTACTGCCTAGGCAAAATAGGGTGAGTAAAATGCGCAGTGTCTCATCAGCCTTGAGCAGCAAATAATTTTCACAGTTTAAAAACTATTTGGATACAGAGTGGCATTGCCAATCTATTTTGAAAAGTCGCGTTTTTTAAGCTCATAAAGTAAGCAGCGTAATGTTTATAAATGGGAGACCTCAATAATCTTTCTTGATAATTCCTATATAGTAGAGGTAAGAGCTTGTACCCTGTTTGTGTAAATAAAAGAGTAATGCCTATTCAAGAAAATTACCATGGGGTTCAATTTGCAAATAAATGAAACAATCAAGCCCCAGATTTAATTCTGACATGACACTATCACTGATGCAGGTAAATAAATGGCAAGTATCTAACAGCGTGAGTAAATACAAAGTGCTGCATCGTGACATTTTTTCACAGCAGAATACTTTATGCCACAGAAGGAGTATTCCTCATATGTTATTCAACATGAGTAAACATATTACAATCTGGTTTTAAAACAGATCTCTTTTCCATATGTTCCTATTGTTTCCATATGCCCTTTCAGTCAGCTGAAAGCAATATAAAAACTAAGTCTGAAAAACATACTAATTGTTTATAAATATATAAGCAGAAATTTTTATGCATATTGATATATAACCAATGGATATACTTGTATATAATATACATATGCATATCGTGTGTATATATTATGCATACACACACACAAGAAGTCTTGGCTATTTTGTTGGCATCGGTAATAAATGTCAGTCGTTTCAGTATGTATATTATCTGCACAACAGATGGATACCCAAGATTTCACTGACAGGATTTTAACACTATTCAAATATTTGTTCTTTAGGGTATGCCCTGGTCTTCTGACATCAGAAAAGTGAGTTAAATGTGTGGAGTTTGACATATTGCTACTTACTGGAGGAAAAATATCAAGGAGCGCTACAGTTTGCAATAATGAAGTACTTTAGAATGAACTGTGCTGCTACTGATTTGTGTCTTTATAAATAAAAGAATGCTCCAGTGAAGTATTCATCCATCTTTCTTTTTGGCATATTTTAATGGATAGTGCAACAAAGGTTGTGTGGGTTTTTTTCATAATTTGAGTGTTTTTCCTCTCACTGTAATATTTTGGAAGCATAACCCTGAAATTAGCTGTGTTCTGTTGTTCAGACGTGCTCACCTATTGCTGTATAGTTGTTCCTAAGTAAAGAGGCAGCTGGCATTGATATTTCTTGACTTTGCTCATCTTATCTTTCTTTGAACTGACATGTTTATTTCAAAAGCTAGATGGCGGGACTTTGAAAAGTACTTGCTATCGATTTGACTTTTTCCCTATTGAACTCACTGGTGAATTTTTACCAAAGCTTTTGAGCTACAGTTAGGGTAACAATGGCTGCTTTTAGAAACCTTACCTAATGGATACAGAGTGTGAATCAGCTCTGTCAAGACCTGTGAATCTTCTTGTGGACTGAATTGCTGGGAGTCATACTTCTTGAGTCCTTGACAGATGAAATTTTTCCTTTCAAGAACCAGAATAGCCCTGTTATTCCATGTCCTCATCCATAAAGTTTTTATCTCACCTGATAAAATATTACATGTATTTTCACTTATCCAAAAGTCTTCCTCCTCGTCAAGCCACCTGTGGGAAAAGGGATGGCCCTTTTCCATGAACAAGCCCATCACTAGAAAACACTGTCAGGAACTGTCAGAACTGAATCCTTGCCCAGAGAATATTGTCATTTCCAGAGGTTGTGGAAGAAAAAGAATTCACTCACCTACCCTGCTAAAGTCTTGTAATGAAACAATTTTATTTAAACAGATAAATAAATGTATTGCCATGGGAAGCAAATCCAGTATAACAGATCATGGAACACAATAACATTGTTGGTAATTAAAACATCTGACTGAGCATCAGCAACAGATACTTTTAAGGAACTTAGATTGTGTGTTAACCTACAACTTCATTGAACAGAGGTACCTTGGATGAATGCAAAGACCTGTTAATATTTTTCGTTGAACGATATGATATGGCTGTTTATTTGCTAATATGGCACAGCCTTACTTCAGCTTTAAATTCAAACCTCGTGACATGGTACGTCTGCTACTTGACAGCCTGTACTGACTTTGTGCCATTGATTCTTCTGTTAGTTGTAATGAAAAGTCATTAATATTGAAAAGTTCACTTTAATTGACCCATTGACTCATTTTAATTATGTCAATATAAAAGAGTGTCAAGTGCTAGACCCCTACACAAAGGGTCAGTTAATATGCAGCCTCATCTTGTCAGTAATGTTGCCTGGGTCCCATTAGCTCTAGTTAAGGACTGTAAGGGTTTCTTACTTCAGTTTGAAGGAATAAGGGAAAAAAGATTGGCAGAAGAAAAAGGTTCTAAAAACATCATGCTCAGCAGAAATCTTGGGCTGTTCTTTTATATTTATACTTTGTATACAGATGAACTCAGAAAAGTGCAGATAAAACTTCCACTGTGTTAGGAGCACCAATTATAGAAATGATACCCTTTATATTTTGGCATACTAGAAGCTTGCCTACGTATTCTGAATAAAGAGGATAATCTTTTGCTTTTCCATTTCACAGCACGCTAGCAACTTTTCTTAATCCATAGGAATCCAAAGTTGAGTTCACTGTCTGCTGATAATGTACCCCAAGAGCAATAGAAATGTCAAATGTTTGCATACTGCAAGTGATATCAGTCCTAAAAACCTATCTTTAATTTCATTCTCCTGAAATCCTTAATCTCATACATACCTTTGAGCTTTTAATGACTTTCCTAAGAGTAATGTCCAAGATAATGTGGGTGGAAATAAAGCAGGAACATAAAATGTCAGGGGAAGAATTTGTTTCATGTACAGCTATGGACTGTAATATATTTCTTATTTCCTTGAAACAGGAATAAGATTTGTATCGATATTTAGGGAGCAGTTCATTTTACAAGATCCATAGTCCTATTTTCAAAATGCAGGTATGCTTTTACTGAAACAAACAGTGCTAAGGAAAAAGGAAAATGTACCATTTTGAGTTTATAGAGTTGCCATACTTGCAGGAAAACTCAAATCATATTCTTTAACTGTTACAAATCTTGTGTGCAGTAGTTTCAGACTGAATAGCTCAAAACCATAAAACACTTAGTTTTGTATTAGTTTTGTTCACAATGGTCAGAGTTTTACAAATATGACTAGTCATGTGGTACCTCATTACAGAAAATCTCCAAACTGGTTATTTTTTCCAAACAATGTCAAACTTCTGCCACCTGAAAATGAAGACCCCAAGCAGAATCTGGCCAGAAACCAAACATTGAAGACAGCTTGAGTGGAGCTTGGAAAATATTACTCACATATTTTAAAAAGCTTTCAAAGCTGTAATGTAAATCTTACAAAGCATAGAATTCAATATCATATCCTACCAAACATTAAATATATTAGGATTTTTAAGCATCCAGGTTAGCACTAGTGTATTACATGTAAAAGAGGTGGTTGCTAAGCAGTTTATCTTAAAAATGAACCCACTATATCTTGAATGTAAGATGTAGATGTTGCAAAGGTATTCCTTAAATCTGATTTATGAGTTAATCTATCCCTTCTTGGTGAGGTTTCCATTATCATTCAAATAAATGTGTCTACGTACATGAATGCTTGTGGGATCTCTGTTATTACTTGTATTTGTGTGTGGCAATGGCTCTGTGTGATCACTGCCTAACTGCTACAAGGATACTGGCATCTCTATTATCTGTACATTGAGTGTGATCATTAACAGTTAGCCAGGATGAAGGCAGTAGAAAAATCAATGCAACTTTGGTCAGAGGAAAAATAAAGCAGAGTGATAGCAGTAGGAATGATCCTTCTGCAAATGACATTTTATCCAAAGTATGAATGGGGGGAATGCATAACTGAATGATGAAATCACAACAGGGAATGGAGAATAAGAAAATCAATTCTAGGACATACCAGACATGCAAAATAGTATATAAGATACAGCACAGTGGAGCACATAATGATCCTCCCACTAGGGCCTGGAGTATCACATAAGCCTGACAAACCGTCAGTAATGAATTGATGTTTAGAAGTGTCCTTGCAATTCTCATACCATCAGTGTCATGAGCTTCTTATGTCTTTTGGTTAGATAAGAAGCATCACATTTACGCTGAGACCTTGGCAAAATGCAACCTTTAGTTACATAAATACCTGGCTCATCTGATTTCAATTATCAATATAGACTTAGGCTTTTTCAGTACTTAATAGGAACAGGGTGTCCAGGCTACATCATTCTCTGAAGATAGCCATGTCTCCATTGGCTATAGGAGTAGTCTAGAGTAGCAATGCTCTAAATTTACATACTGTAGTTAAGTGGATAAAAACAGACTGAAAGGCTCTTATTCCACCCTGCTTCTAATTTTTTCACCTAAAAGTTGTTCATATTGTCTAAGTTACTCATCTAGAAAGTAGAAAGAAAGCCACGCTTTCAGAGGACAACTCATACTATCTCAATGCATATGTAGTGAAATCACACACTTTAAATGCTTTCCTCTGTTTAATGCCTCTGTTTAATGCTTACACAACTAGGATTAGCCTACTGCTGGAGTAGGTACAAAGATGAGATTAACTGAGGAAAAAATGTTCTGAAATTACATGCATTCTTCTCTCCCAAGAAGAGCTCCACTGCTTTGTCAAACATCAGACTGATAAATCTTGGTTTACTGAGTTGGATAATGCTGTGTGATCCCAAAACAATTACAGTCTTAGACTGTAGATAATTTATGAACTCTAATATTTAACAAGTAGGAAGTAGTACTGAAATTATGCCATAACTGTAAACAAAGTATTAATAAAAAAAAGTTAAAAAATAATTTTCGAAGGGTCTCCGGAATCATTTCCCCAATTCTAATCACACACAGAGGAAAACCTGCTGCCCTCTAGTAAGTTTACAGAACTCAGTCAATTATTTAAAGATTTCCCAGGAACTGATTGCCAGAGTATCTGGACATCTTACAATAAATTAAAAACAAATATTAATTACACAACTATCCATTCAGATGGCTCAAAACACTTTAGCTGCCTTTTATTTGTCTCACAAAGGACCAACATACTGACATGTTAGTTAATTGAATGCTTGATTGAACAAGTAAACCTTACACTACACTACAGCCTGCCAAATTAGAATTCTGGTGGCCTGCCAGAGGAATAGATTTCCAGTGTGAGAACCCACTACTGATATAATAGAAAATGTTAATCTGATTCTCAGCAAGTTGTTCTTATCATAGTTTTAGGTAGCGTACCTGCAGACAGGGAGGAAAGATATGGATAGCTAAAATAGATTACATTTGAAAGGATGCCTTGTGTTAGTGAGAAAAATAAGCGTTATAAAATTATGAATCCTTATACAACAATAGATCCTCTGGGATCAGCTGGGCAGCCATATTCATAAAGGCTTTAACACTTATTATGCTCTATATTTCTATGGGTGACAGGATGGTCTTGTCAGCCAGAGATATATTCACTTGTCTTCATCAAAACTCATCTAGTTACTGTTAGATATGGTCAGTACAGCAGAAAGACGACAGATTACATTTCAGGAGAATGAAGTGTAAGAGGTGAACGTAACCATTTGTGATTGAGTTAATATATTTTAAGATTAACAGCTCAGCTTAGCTTTTATTCACAACAATGTGAAAAAAAAAGAGATGAAAGTGATGCAAGAGTTTGGAGCAGAAAAAAACAAAAGAAATTCAAACTTGAGGTCCTGATGTTAAGCTGATGTAAGTTGAAGAAAGCTAAAGACAGAGCTAAAGGCAATCAGAAGACCCAAGTTTGATACCCTTAGTAGCACTGTAATTGATCAAGCTCTTAATTGCTATATTTTGCTCATATGTTCGAGGACTGCTCCATTAACCAGATTCTTGTTTAGTCTTTTGCAAGAAGAGGAGGGAGTTTGCTCGTCCATAGCATAAAGTGTAGTATACTTTCTAAGATCACCCGGAAAGTTTTATTTAACAGAGTTCAATCGATTTCCACAACCTCCTCTGCTTTATTCCTGTGACGTGGATTATTGAACATAGTCCACAGCTCAGGAGGGTATGGTGGCACACACAGAGATATTCTGTGAAATCTATTTAGTAGAATGGTTTGTTTTTTGACGATTGGACATGGTTGTTCAAGTGACTCCATTCTTATGGTCAGAAATCAGTTCACTAGCTGTGGACTTGTCATTGAAAATGTTATAAAAAGTCCATCATTTAGGGTTTGAAACTGCCAGTTTCTATTAGTGGTAACATTGAATTAATTTCCCCATTTTATGTCTAGTACTTTTGAAACTAGTAAAATTATTGTTTTTCTTCAAAGGAAAGATAATCTTACATGTTTTGATGGTAATGCCATTTCATGTTCCTTCAATGCAAATCTCTTTGACAAGACTGGTGACCTGCAGGTGAGTGCTTAATTCAGGCAGCAGGTGGTAGACCATTTGTCCCCCTTGTTGTGTTCTTTGATCACCACATTCCACTTACAGAAGTGGAGATAAAAGTCACAAACTTTTGAAGACTTAGTATGACTTTCTAAACATTTAGTCATGTCTCTTTGTCTTTTCTAAAGCAGAAAAGCTTTTATTTCTCAGGTACCTTGCTTTTGGTCTGGCAATTCCTTATAATGCTTGTAGTCCTGCCTTTTCCCACAGTCACTCAACTTTGGAATCCAGTGAAATGCAACAAAACAACTTGATATGTGCAATTGTGACTTAGGCCTGAATTGTTACTGAAGTAATTTTGATGTCAACTAATTCCTTTCCTCTTCTGTCCACGAGTATTCCCACTTACTTCACCCATCCAGTCACCTCTGGCCTAATTATGGACTGACGGAAGATGTCTCTAATGCAAAAGTTGTGTCACTGTGCAGGAAATCACAGAAAATTCACAGGTGTTGAAGAAAAGAGAAAAGAATTACCTTCTTGTACTCACTGTTAAAACATCCTCCTAGAAGGCAAAAGTCCTGTATTCCTGGACCTATTCCAAGTGCTGATCAATACATATAAATAAGCAGCAATTGAATTAAATGCATTAACATCATCTGGAGTCATGATCAGAACCGAAGACTGCGTGTAGAACCTAGGAGAGTTCAAGCCAAAGTCCATTAAAGTCCATAGACATCCTTACATTCATTTCAAAGTTTTTAAATGAGGACCAGACTTGCTTTTGAAGCTCTCTCTGGGTTCAATTTGTTCGTGGCTATAGTCTGTCTGTAGCTGCCATGGCACAGAATATGAAAGAAACTACTTAAAATGAGGAAGACATTGAAGTGCTAATGTTGTACAATTCTCTAGTATCAAAGGTGAATGCTAAAAAAAAAAATAATATTCTAGCTACCTTTCTACAGGTTCTCTTCTTGGCCTCTTGATTTTCCACTATTGAATTTTAGGTCCTAGCTGACAAATTTTACCATGCAAGGTCCTAGCTGACAAATTTTACCATGCAAGACAACGAGAGCAAGCACTTGTATGTCTTTATTTCAATGCTTATCTAGATTTTTTCAAGTTTTCTGTGATGTTATAAGCTTTGATTGATCCGACTTCATAAATCACTCTATCAAATAATGACATTTTCTATCTAGAAAGACAGATGAATTAAGGATACGTGGATTAAAAAATGAGATGCAGAAATCTTATATGCTCCCTCTGTGAATTTCACACTTGACTGAAAATTAGCTAATGAAAATGACTACCTAAGAAATTCCAACGCCACTGTGGTCCCTGCTGAAGTCATTTTTCATGAAGCATAAAAAGTTGAAAGAGATAAAGAAGGGAATGAAAGTGAAATATCATTTACAGTAATATAATGGGCACCAGGTCTTTATTTTAAGGCTTGACCTTTACTCATTTTTTTTCCATTACTGGAAGAATTTACAAATATATTTAAATAATACCATCTTAAAATAAAAAGTGATAATATCTATTCTTTGAAAGATGTAATATCTAGCATTTGTTTTATGGAATTGAACTTGTTATTTTTCATTCACTCATTATAAGTGCATTTTAGAATAAGTTTTGAAAATGCATATGAGAATTCAAATGCATTTGAAATCCTCATTAGTTTGATGAAAACACTTTTTCAGTTGTGAGGAGTAGATATAATTAGGCTTATTTCCTGGTTGCATTTGAGGATTTGAACATTTTAGTAGAGAACCAAAATAAAACTTTTTTCTCCTATTTTCAGCTATCTCACTAAACTTTGGCTGATCAAATAATTCTCTTTTCATAACATCTTCTGAAAAAAATTATCATCTCTAGACCTGGATAAATAATGGGTTTGGCTCACTGTTGATTCTGCTCATGCTATCAAAAACTAAGCTAGGTAAGTATTCACTTCACATAATCTTCAAAATTGTCCCATTTACTCCATCAGATATAAGCAGCAACCAATGACACAGATAAATGCATTTGGAATTTAGGGCATGTTGGATTTTTTTATACCACATGGTGGTAATTTACACTAGGAAGGATTGCAAACATCCAAAAAGGAATAAAGGTCTTCTATAGGAGTGCTAGTTCCTAGACTACTCATAAACAAATAGAAGTAACTCCTACCAAAACTTGGCTTGTTGAGTTGCTTATTGCCAACCAGAGCAGACTGAATCTAGTGATTTATTGTAAATTCTCATTCATTAGTTCTTTTCAGAGGGTTTATAATCACTGGTCATCGGAACAAGCTTCTCAAGCTCTAAAACGCTGCAGCTGCCACCTCTGCAGTCAGCCTTACAATTCATGATTCAGAATTACTTTCATGAAGACATTGCTCAGTTTTGGAATACCTAATTATAGCTGAATTTTTTTGCTTAATACACCTGCATTCAAGTCCCTATCATTAGAATCCATACTATCTCTCTACTAGGGGAAGAGGGAGGCAGGAAGGAGAGAACTGGGAAGCAGAGTAACTGCAATTTTTATGCTACACCAACTTCCTGAGGCTTTTGTGGTAGAAGTGGAGGAATAGCAGAACCCTTTCTTATGAAGAGACTGAAATTGCTGAAGGAATGAACTGAAGCTATACAGAGATTTCAAGAGCAAAGAACATCAGTGGAATGACCATCAAATACCAGTTTCTATCATCACTTGTTTTTCATGTGATGATATCAACACTGGCATCTCACCTTTGCTTGTTAGGGTTTGCCAATGTTGCTTATTTTCTTCTTTTGTGTGTGCTCATGATTCCTTAAGTCTTGGGAGACTCTTGGAGGGAAAAAACAAGCAAACAAACAAAACAAACAAAGAAGGAGCTCAGCTGAAAAAATATGTAAGCTTGAATTTTGCGTTGACCTCTGGGTAGATTGTCCCATGATGTCGTAGCATCACGAACTGCTGATATGAACAATAAATGGAAAAACAACCCAAAAAAAACCCTAGCATCCATTTTTGTGTTCCCAGGGTCTACTGCTTTTCCTGCTGGATTTCAATAGATCAGAGAGTCATCTAGTGGCCAAACAAAGGAATTTTGAATAAATTTTATACTCAGAAGGCCTCACCTGTCCTCATCTCTCAAGGGCTGTCTCAGACACTGACAGCAGATGGGTGTCAGGCAGCAGTGCGTGAAATGGTCATTTGGATAAAATAGGGAAGATAAAATCTATCCTCTGCTGACAAAATAAAGAAGTATACTCACTCATGGACATTTTATCATTAATGTTGTCTGCAAATTTGATCATGACTGTATCAGCCGCTTAGAATCTTAGCATGAACATAGGAAATATCCGTGATTTGGTGACCCCGATGGCATAATCTGAATTTTGTGTACCCATGAAAGGTAGATAATGTTCAGGTCAGGGAAATAAAAATCTCAAGAATTTATCTTTTCAGTTTCTCTCTGTAGATACACATATCAAATGAATGCAAAAGCACTGGGCAGTTCCCTAGGTTATTAATTTTTGTGTTTTGTCCTTCTATATCCCCTAAACTGGGTTTCCTCTCCCTTTGATCAATGAACTGTTGAGTCTCTAAATTCAGTTTACAATTTCAAGCTTTCAAAGCAAAATTTTATAATATTTACATTTAATTTTGAAAACATTTTTGTCTTACTAGATGAATCCATGCGTTTTTCAAACTCGCTGACCTATCTTTTCATGGTGACGAACACCAAAAGCTGTAAGTGAATATGTAGATATTTTTCATCTTCCTATTTTTTTTTAAAAGACACAATATCCTTTCCACAATATTTGTTATAATTGATTATAATTCTGAACAGTCTGGAGACCTTAAAAACGTCCACTCTTTCTTTGTGTTCAATTAAGTTCTTGTCTCAACATTTTCTGTGTTTTGATATCCTACCTCTATTTCTCAAGTAAAATCAATTTTTTTTTTTTTATGATACAGCTAGAAGTTCCCAATCTACTTTCAATCTATTACTAATGATTTTATATCCTTATTTTTAATTCATGCTAAGAAAGGGAAACATATTCTGCTCTTATTATGATTTTTTGTTGTACACATTTTCTCTGAGTCCTTCCACTTTTGTAACGTTTTTCTTGAGACTGTTAGATAACTGAGATGAGGCTCCAAATATTCATGACTAATTTGTGTCACAGTTTTGTATAAAGACATTGTAAAGCTCCCTGTGTACAATAGGGTATTTTTTAATACATTTTTTTTATATTTGACATCATTTTCTTCCATGTTTCCCTTCCTCTCAAGACTGCATCCAAAAACTTGCCTTGCTGTTTCTTTTAATCTACCTTGGGTTTCAACAGGTTCACAAAAGCTTTTGTTTTCTTCTTTCAAAGTGCTCACCCAGTGCCTTAGAGGCAAAGGTGGGTTGTCCTTTGGTGCTCTGAGAGAACAGGCTGTCTATGAGAAAAATGTAGCATTTGCTTTGAGCCATCATTTTGCTAAGAAAGATGGAGCAAAGGTGCTACTTCACTGCTTCTCTAACAGTGACAAAGGGTACTGACTGGCACCATGGGGCATTCAGGAAGTTGCCAAAACACCAACAGTAATGGTAAGGGATTAACGTGGAGTTGGTGTTTTTTTCTTTTCTATTTTCCTATAATTTTGTCTTTGCTTTTCCTCTAAGGATCCACGTCACCCGTTCAGACACCCATGCAGGATACCTTCAGTAATCCCACCACCAGGAATGGATGGACACAGAGCTGTAATTACATACAGCTTTTTTTTGTCAGATAGTGTTAGAGCTGTTATGTCAAGTAAAGTGAGGATAAGTCCCCCTGCTTGCTTGGTTCAACTTGGGTGATGAAAAGTGGCTATGGACTGACGTGTCAAGATTAGAAGTATATAACCACTTTTTCATTACACTAAAGGACTACTAAAAAGCCATAGGCTCTCCATGGCAGATTTCTGGAGTTGTTAGACTTCAAACACATGGAACAAATCTTGCAAATATTCCAGAGAGAACATTCCACATTGTACAATCCCAGTCCCAGCAAAAGCCCTAAATAAATAGCACATTATGATCTTTATAGACCACACTGACAAAACTTGTCATTTAATTTAATCCTCCCTGTCTCTCCCCCAGATTCAATTTGTGAGTTCGGCGGGGAATATCATTACTGAACAATGAGTGTTTCTCAGAAAATAAGCCAACATAGTGAGCTTGGAGAATAAGCAGCCTTTTCAGTTTTCTCTCACTAAAGCACCCTTGTAAATTTACTTGAACTCTGATGAGAAAAAGACAGCTGCATTCAAGAGGACTAAGGCAGTGTGAGTCACAAGGAGCGTTTATCCCCTGAAAGCAAGACAGAAAGCAGGTTTTCTACTCTATCCTCAGTAGGGGTCCACAACATTGTTGGCGCTGGTAAGGACCTAACTGTCTGCTAAAAAACTTCAGCAGAGAATAATCTAGTCTTGCCTTAGACACGAAAACATTAACATTTCAGAAGCAGCATCACTGTGGGATTTCAGTCTAAAAATTATTTCAAGGAGAGTGCTAGTGTCAAACAGCTGGTATGGATAGACAAGTGGCTTACAAGTGTTTCTAAAGCCTGTTCTTTGTTATTTTTTTCCTCTTCTTCTGGATTCTCAGGAAATATATTCGTTGTGTCCATTTATAGCCTCTAATATGTAATTATCCCTAAACTGAGTGGCAACTGACTCAGGCTGCCTTAAGCACACACAAAAAATATTGAATAAATAAATAAAATCCTAGTTTTCCAAGGAGCAAATTGGCAGCAAAAGAATGATGTGAAATTCAATTATTAGGGAAGTAAATGGTTGTGGGGCTACATTTTCTAAAGCTTTGTTGTGATCAGAAGTATCCACAATTACATAGTAAGTTTTTCAAAAAGTACTAATGGCAGTACAAATGGCTAGAGAACTGACAGAACTCAGCCTACAATATGCAAAAGCTGACAACTTACTTTTATGCTTTAGTAGGAGTAAAGCTGTCATAGTGGCTAAAAAGGTGTTAGGAAAGCATGTGAGCTGCTTTACATGCAGGCTGAACATCAGTAAAATGTGACATTCCTGTCTCCTGACATTGAATCTGGTGTAAGTAAAATGTTTCCCTTTCTGCAAAGGACTTAGCTTTTGTTTTCACTGAAGTTAAAGAATATGTCTGGCTATGGATGTTTTTAACACTCAGCATAGACTGACTTTATACTTTATTCAGCCATCTGTGCTCAGAGAACTGCCCATTTTAAGTTACATGGTTCTTGCTTTTCTAGGCAGGTATGCACTTTGATCTGCTGCCAAAGTCTTTAGAGGCCTAAGCAGCTCAGAAAGGGAGAAGCTTACAGAGGCTTCTAACATAGGAAATAAGAATTAGCCAGAAATAGTATTCAGTGGAGAATTTTAGTATTCAGCCTATGAAGATCTGAAATATCAGTTGCAGTATTGTGGATGATCTGGAAAATCTAGATCTGCAAATCCATATGGGATCAGTAAGATAACAATGAACACAACACCATTATTTTAACTCTTGCCCTCATTATCCCTCTAAGCCTGTTGGGAGAAAGCAGACTGATAATTGAGAGCCACAGACAACTGGACTTGCAAAAAGTAGTTTACATTGTCCACCACATAGTGGCTCTGAGTGTGGAAAGCTCCTGAGATCCATGGCTTTCAGAGACCCGAGTCTTCATCTTGATTGTCAAGAGGGTTTCTGATTCTCCCAAGAAAATCATTTATCAGACATGACTCAGTTTAAACACTCTAAGAGTTTGATATGCCTGAGGTAGTCCAGTAAGGAATGACATCTTAGTGTTTTTCCTTCCAGACTTGAATTATGTCCGCAGGATTTAAAGGGGAAAAAATTACATGGAGAGTGTTATGTCTGATCAATGATTCTGAAGAATTTTATGTCTGATCAATGATTCATGTTGTGTATCAATGGAGACTGCTGGTTTAGTTTTAATTTTTAAAAAATTGTTTATTGTCAAAACTCTTTCCACTTCAGGTCCTTTATATTGATGTCTTGTTTCTTGTTTTATGTATTTACCAAGATTAGTATCATTACCACACGTTCAGAAAGAGCCCTGTTCTGTGTAACTTCCATAATGAAAGCATAAAAATTCAGTGGAAGGGAAAAGATAGATATCCACTATTTTAAATTTTTTTGAATAAGGAAAGTATCATCATAAAAACAACAGCTTCTAGTGACAGGCAAAGCAACGCACACATTGTCTGTTGAAATTAAATGCTTGAAAGCTTTAAGGCAAACCTCTTATTTTTCTGTGTGACTGGTGGATGTTTCAAGCCTTTGTAATTTGGGAATACACCAATTCTGTTTTTCAATGAAATGGCACATTAATCTACAGGCAAGACTACTCTAGCCATTTTTTTTTTTTTTCCTGAAACAAGTTGAACTTAGTTGTAAACTGCTCTCTGTTTTTTATTTTTGGTAGGAGGACGGCAATAAATCTATTGAGACTTTGAGAACTGATGTTTATAATTATACACGATTAATATGTACATAAAAAATATTTCAAAGGAATTCCATTTATTTCTGGCTTTCATCTGCCATAAGAAGAGTGTAAATGACTATGTCTTGTTCCATTGCTGTCACTCAGCTAGGATGACACTTAAGACAGTCATTAGCCTCAGAACGGCCTACAGTCCTGTTCTTAAAATTGTCAGAGAACCTGCAGCATTGGAAACAGCTACAAAAAAAATCATAAATCCTTTTACAAATGCATGAATTATTTTAGTTTTCTGTAATGTGTACATTACATATATGTATTTTCTTTGAAGTATTTTTGCATCTGGTAGTAAAGAGCATGCTATTATGGGGAGTGTAAAAAAGTTCCCAAAAATCTACCTAGGCATGTTCTCTTCTTAAAGGGACAAAATTCAAAGTAGAGGACAGCTCTGACATTTCAGTCCCTCCATTATATATCAGACTCCTATCCATTTTCTTTGAATCAGACACTATGTAGTTTCTTAATAGACAGCTCAATAGCTTTCCATAACAAAAATGAGCAGCTATAGATTGTATAACTGTATAATGAAATCTTGTACATTTCTTTTCAACACTGTGTGGTTTTTTCTATTGATTAGAAATAAAGGTATCCCAAGCAGTGAAAATTCAAAATTGAAAATCGCACAATTTGCTACTCACTCATGTTCTGAGCCAACTGTTTTGTATGTTCAAGACCAATTGAAACTTCTTCTGACTCCTTTTTTTTTTATACTGAAAAATAATCATGCATAGCTATCTTTGATACTTACCATTTTCCAGCAAAGGAGATGAAAATTATTTGCAAATACTCTCGCTGTCTACCTAGACTGTCTAGTCAGGTGTATTTTTTGTTAATCTGAGGCTCATGGGAGGTAATGGTTTGCACCTGCAAAATATATATTAAATCAGATGTGCTAGTGATGTCAATGAAATTACGATTTAAAGTGTAGCTAATTCCCTTACCACTCTTCATTGCCTATAGTCAGGGGAATAATTCAGCCAGAGTTGTGCACTGATATTTCAGATATTATAGGGTATCTTGGGCATCAGATTGGAGTTGGCAGATATAAAACAAAAGCTATGCAAAACATCCACTCCATCCTGGAGTGATGGCTGAAAACCAAGTGGAAATGGTATCTCAAACATCACTGAACATATTTCACATTTCAGAATATATTTCAGAACCTGGTACTCTGCAGGTGGGAAAGACCATCACTCAAAGGAGGGAGTGGTGTCTGTAAAATGTATCCATTCCACAATATCTGGCAAATAAAATAGTGAGATGAACAGTTTTCTTTGTTTCTCTCCAGTGGCCATAAAGGTAGCTTAGTTCACTATTTTCAATTAGATGTTTTAACTTGAACTCATGAAAAAAACAGAGACCTTATCACCTTTGGAAGAAGGGGCGGGCAACTCAAGAGGACTAAAAAGATGTTGTGAGGTTATGTAGGGAGAAAATTAGAAGGGCCAAAACCCAACTAGAACTTAATCTGGCTATTACTATAAAAGACAATAAAAAAATATTTCTGTAAATACATTAGCAACAAAAGGAGAGATAAGGAGAATCTCCATTCTTTGTTCCTTCTTTGCCTCAGTCTTTAACAGTGCAACCAGTTGTTCTCTGGGTACGTAACCCTCCAAGCTTGGAGACAAGTACAGGGAGCAGAATGAAGCCCTCTAGCCTTGCTAGAAATCAGAGAAAATAATTTAGGTGTATCTGTCATTTTTATTTGAAAAGCTTGTCTGTCATTTGTAAAGAGGTAAACTCCCAGCAAAAAAGAATGATGTATTTGAGTGCAACTAGGTAAACAAAAGTTTAGTTTGAAATTATTCAAAGTATTCAAAGTAAATCAGAGTTGAGAAGCCAGAGCAACCACAACATATTAGTGCCTTATTCACAGAGGATATGAGTGTTACAGCTCCCAGTTACAGAGGGTTGGTTTTTTAACTCAAGCTGTTGCATTTAATGTTCTTAGCTCAAGGTTCCTGGCTCAGTCTTGGTCGTATTAATCAAGAGTTCAACTGTCATACAAATGCTTGCAAACACAGAACAGAGAAAGTAAAACTGAGATCATTAATGATATAAGAGGATACAACTCCCTGTGCTAATTACTGTGCTCTATGGTCATTTTCTGCTCAAAAGGACTATACGAAGCTCTATGCACCCCATTTTGTAAAAGAAAAAAGAACACAAGTAGGAGTTTTGAAGAATCCACATCTTGTAATCAACAAATTACAGTCCTCTTTCTTAGGGTGATATTTTTACCTACATGCATCAGTAGGTATGCTGACTTGAACTAATTTAGTATGATGTTACTCAACAAATTATTTTTGGACTTGCATTTAGTTTTTGCTTTTGTCAATGAATCAGAGGGGGAATGAAATGTCAATATCTGTTCCTAACAAAATAGCACAATATAGGATCACTATTTATATGGGTCCTTTGGGAACTACCTGAATTAATTGTACGCTATGATTTGAATGTTTCTTTTAACTTTTTGCTGGATTTGGAAGCTATTTATTAGTAGAGAGCAAGAACAGGAAAGTAATTAGTTTGTCTTGACAGAGAATTAAAAGCATGAGTTACTGCAGGAAACTGCAAATAAAATGTATGTTTCATGTAGGTACCATTCGGAGGAACAGCAGACCCTGTACGCTTGAGTCATTATGTCCTTGATCCACAGTACAGTGCCCTGGGATATTCATAAGCATGACCAGCAGGTCAAGGGAGGGAATTCTGCCCCTCTACTCCACACTAGTTAGACCCCTCCTGGAGTCCTGCATCCAGATCTGCAGCCCTCAGCCCAGAAAAGACATAGACCTGATGGAGCAGGTCCAGAGGATGGCCACAAAAATGGTCAGAGGGCTGGAACACCTCTCCTATGAGGAAAAGCTGAGAGAGCGACTGGAAAAGAGAAGGCTCTGGGAAGACCTCATTTTGACCTTTCAGTTCTCAAAGGGGGCCTACAGGAAAAATGGGGACACTTTTTAGCAGGGTCTGTCGTGATAGGACAAGGGGCAATGGTTTTAAACTAAAAGAGGGTAGATTTAGACTCGATAGAAGGAAGACATTTTTTACAATGAGGGTGGTAAAACACTGGAGAAGGTTTCCCAGAGAGGTGCTAGATGCCACACCCCTGGAAACTTTCAAGGTCAGGTTGGACAGGGCCCTGAGCAACATGATCTAGTAGAAGATGTCCCGGTTCATTGCAGGAGGTTTGGAATATATCACCTTTAAATGTCCCTTCCAACCCAAACTATTCTGTGATTCTATGATTTTATAATTTTATTATTCTGTTGTCATCTATATCAGGAGCCTGCTCCAGCAAGTATGAATTATTTCTCCTGCCTTAACCATCAAGCTATGGAGAGAAGTCTTCAAGAAGAGAATGGTTTATCCCTCCCCTAAGTTTCTCTTTCTAACTACCCAAAACCTTTATCATATTTCATTGCCTCCATTATACTAGTATTCATGAGTGTCATAGGGTTGTTCTGTGCTGAAAAAAAATATGAAGCATAAGGAAGCATCCTGAAGAATTTACGGTCTCACTGGCTTCCAACCTAAACAATTCTACAATTGTATGATTAGTCTGTGGCAGTCCTTGAATAGAGGATGACAAGTCATAGCACTAAAGCAAGCAAGACAACATACAAAAATATCAAAAATGGCAGCTGCAAAGTGGGGAAAATAATGCTGGCAATGAACTTTTTTTTTTTCCTAAAGAAAAGAAATGAAAATGAAGCGAGACAATGCACCCATGGCTGTACCTTGGTCTAGTTACATAGGGCTCCTGGAATGCTGTACATGGTTCTCTCTCTTATTCTCTCTCTTTCCCTCTCATTCTTTTTCTTTTTTTTTCCTCTCCCTCCCTTTCTCTCTGTCTCCCTCTTTTTTCATTTTTCTTTTTAATGTTCAACTGTAGCTGGTTGCTAATAATTTCAATTCATTGTTCTGGGAATGCCTTTGGATTAGTGATAAACAACACTTCACACATTTGCTATTTGTCTGTTTAACAGCTGCCACTCCTGAATCTGTAGGTTGTATGTATCTGGGAAAATGTCATGTTTGTATTCTGTACAGTAACAGGTTTGATTTTGTGTTAAAATTATGTTTTTGAGGAGCATTGTAATTCTCTGTTTATGGTCATTCACTGCCAACTTTTGGCATCAAACACTTTATTTTGAGTTTAAAGACGTGATGTGACAGAAATAACAAGACAATAAATCTCAATTATACTGTCTGAGTAAACATCAGAAATGTTGATTACAACACAATGATAGCAGTCTGATCCCAGGACGCATTAGCCATCCACACGCAAAATTACATTCTCACTTTTAAATTCTTGTATAAACTTAAATTAGGATTATTTAAGGCCTTTTAAAAATTAGTTGTTGTTGGGAGAGGGTATAATAGAATTTCTAGAGTTTGGAAGCAGCTGGATAGTGTTGAAATTTCATAATTTAAGAAGAAACTCAGCACAGTATAGATCCTTTTGGAATCCATTTTGCTGTGCTATGTACAGCAAAAGGTAGGTATATTTGGTTATAAATGTACTATAATTCACACATATGATGCTTTAAGGTTGGAGTACACCTTTTTTCCTTTTTGACTGATGCTTGCTTTCTTAATATAGATTTGTTCCTGTCTTAGCTATTTTTTCCCTAATTGCATTTCCTTACCTTATTAAACAATGATTGTTAAACTTAAACAAAGTGGAGAGGGAAGTGTTGATCTCTTCTTTCCAGTACCTTGTGATAGGATCTGTGGGAATGGTTCCAAGCTGAACTTGGGGAGGTTTAGACTGGACTGGAAGCATTTCTTTACTGAGAGGGTCGTCAAAACCTGGAACAGGCTTCCTAGGGAAGTGGTTAATGCCTCAAGCCTGTCAGTGTTTAAGAGGCATTTGGACAATGCTTTTAATAACATGCTTTAACTTTTGGTCAGACAGGAATTGGTCAGGCAGTTGGACTAGGTGATCATTGTAGGTCTTGCCAACTGAAATGATTCTATTCTATTGTAATTTCCATAGTCTAAAAACTTGACTTGCACTTTCAATATTACATTCCATAGATCAAGCTTATGATCACTGAGGCCTCAAAACCAGGTTATGAAGCATCATTGAAAGATAACGAAGAGTTTGCTTCCTCCTTTTATTAGATGAGTTTGAGTTCAGCAGCACCATATTTCTATTGTGCAAACACAACAATGCATTTTTACTGTCCAAAAAATGTACAGAAACTGTACTTTTGATCAAATTAGTTACATGTACAGCTGTAGCTGAACCCAATATTTAGTGTTCATAACACTAACATGTAAGTCTTTATGCATTGGACAATATTAATGATGGTTATGCAGCCCAGTGCAGAGCACAGGAGCTGAATGACTAATTTAGGGTCTGATAACCTTACCAA
>VXBJ01007806.1:288386-360510 GCA_013400055.1 Nycticryphes semicollaris
AAAAATATATAATTTGGAAAATTAAGTGCAAAATCACAGTAAGTTAGAAGCACAAAGTCTTGTATAAGAATTTCGAGATGCAATTTGCCAATGATTTAAAATTTAATAACAGAAGATATCATTCAAAATATGAAGCCTAATATAGAGCCTGGAGCACAAATAGGGGATCAAGAATAGAAAAGGCATTAACTAGACCTTTTGGTAAAATTAAATATATAGACATTTTTATATCAGTGTATTTTACGAATAGCTAAGGGAATCTGACAGACTGGGGTTTGTTTATATGGAGGCAGAAATGAGTAACAGCCTGGAAGTGAAATCTCAGTAGTAGAGCTGGATTCAGAATCAATTAATAGAATGAAGAGAAACAAATTTCAAGGACCACATGGAAACACTCAAGATGTCTAAATTAACTTAATTATGATTAAATATTTCATATTTGTAAATTGAAAGCACTAACGATAGGCAACTATTACTTACTGGTAGCTGGATTTGATAATAGGATAGGAAAATTACGTTTAAGAAAAGGTTTGGGGGATGATGCAGGGATAAACAGTTGAACAAACATAAAGAGATACAAGGGTAAATATGACACACAGAGTTCAATATCAATAATTAAACACGTTTCTTACAGAGGAAAGTTGTGCCTCACAGAACTATTAGATTTCTGTGAAGAAGTAAAATAACACATGAACACAGGTGGTCCATTCAGACTTGCATACACAAGGCTCTTACAAGCTTTTGACAATATTATTATTAGAAGCTCTTACTAATTATTAGTAAGCAACAAGTTTCACTTATGAATTAGTAACTGGTTAAAATAAGAAAATAAATTGAAAAATACCAATAATCAAAAAGGGAGAAGGTTACCAGAACTAGAATATGAGTTCACTATATCAATAAAAATAATTCAGTTAAGGAGATGAACATGAGGTGACGAAGTCTGATCATGATACACAGTTATTCAAGAAAGTCTATGCTACCACTGATTACAGAATTAGAGAAGTGAATGGGTAATAAAATGTATAAAAGATTCAGTGTTGATAAATGCAAAGTAGCAAACATGGGAAAAATATATATAAAATCATAGGTTCTAAATGAGCTATTATCACTTAAAGGACAGATTTTTTGAGTCATTGTAGATATTTCAAAGGAGCTGCCTGCTTAACAAAAGTCAAAAAGGAAATACAAAGTTAAGAAATTGTTATCAAACAAATTGAAAGCAAAACAGAAAACTTGGTATTTCCACTATGTGCAGCTGCATCCTGAATCTTGTATACCATATTCTTAAAGCATAGGCAAGCATAAAAAAAAAAAAACTAAAAAACTGGGGGGAGGGAGGAGAGAAAGAGGGAGGAAAGCAAAGGCATTGTATAGAAATATTTCATTGTCTGTTAGGTTAAAACTCTAGTTCAGTGGCTACCTAAAACACTAAAACACTAGTGCTAGGAGCTGGAAAGTATACTGGGTAAAGATCAAGCTGCTTTCAGTATCTATTATAATTTTTATTTCATTTTTTTCTATGTGGTCATTAGCAGAGTTAAGGGAGAAAGAGTGATGGGTTCAACCAAAGGCTCATGAAAAACACAGAAGGTAACATTTTACAAGGAGTTACGCTTAAGAGGAAGACCATTTGTACAGAGGGTCTGGGATGCATCATGTCCTATCTAAGGCAGATAAATCAAGTTTTCCAAAGTTGGGCAGCATGGTGAAATCCCTTTACCTCTATCTGTATCAAAGGTGAACAGGAATACTGAATTATTTTATTTTTGCAAATATATGATCTTAAGTTTTCCAGAGTAGTTAATTCACGCAGTGAAGGGATAAATTGGAAGGATCAATTCCTGAATAAGCTGGGAGCTACTTTATACTAACAACACTAAAGCAAATTCAACAGGAGTATCTTAGCAATAAATGAATTGAAGGGTGACAGACATCAGCTCACTGTACGCTGGAGCAAAAGGTCACCACAAGAATATTTCTTCAGTTTTCCTCTAATTCAATAAATAGCTCTAATGAGAGTTGCTCTATGTGCCAAAATAAGATTATTATTACAGTGGGGACCATTATTTCAGTGGAGTGAAGAAAGCCAAATTTTTGCAGCAAATACTTGAAGTATCATCAGTTGGAAGAAAAGAAAACCTTTGTAGCATAGAAATAAGGTAATTATCAGTTGGCTAGCATAAAATTGAGCAGTTTGCATGAGCTCAGCCGAAACAGATGTTCAGGGGACACAAACCACCAAAGGTTCATTGACTGTAATAATTTATACTAATATCTGACAAAAAAACCTGACTGTCTCCCAATGAAGAGTTTGAATTAAAATGACAGGCTTTTTCCTCCATAGCTTTTATCAGTGTTTCATTCAAATTCTTTTTGGAAACCTGTGGGATGGCTCTCGAATCCATGCACAGCTCTGCATTCAGGATCTCACAGAGTTGTCAACAGCCACTTCCCTCATACCAAGCAAAGGCAGTTAGCAGGATATTGGAAAAGAAATTTGCTTTTAAACTTCAGCTTGATCTGAAGAGCAAACATCCTAAAATCATGATCTGCCAAGAAAGAGTATTGCAAATCTTCTGAACTTGCCAGGAAAAAAAAAAACAAAAACAAAAACAAAACAAAAACCAAACCAAACCAAAAGGAAAAAACCCCAAGAAAGCAAAACGTACAAGCCTAGTGTTTGGTACAGAGTGGCTAAATAATCAGGAGAGCTTATTACTGGTGCTAAACTGGGCAGTTTAGTGCAGTAAATAGAATACAGTAATTTGGAAAAAGGCGGTGAGTATCTAAAGGTTAGAGAAAATATTCCAGGGGTTAACTGCCAGACTGTTTGAAGATAAGGTCTTTTGTAACACATACTCTTGTGGATATAAATGCTTGAGTAATTGACACAATAAAAAATTATTTCTGACAGTTATTCCTGGAATGAAGGGAAAAAACCCACAATGTTGCTGCGATATTCAGTATGGGTATGGCATAAGGTCATGTCACATTAATTGTACCACTCAAGCTGACACAGTGTATCATGATGAGCATGGTGTAAAGTCAAGGTCATCACTGCAACGCCATTCATCTGGCTGCGTAAAAAAAGAGAAGAAAAAGAAACAAAAAACATAAAACAGAGAAAGTCCAAGGAGAGCTTAAAAAGATGCAATTAAACAACTACTTTCCTCTAAAAACTGTATCTAATTTCAATTAAAAAGGAGCATGACACAGGAGCAGTATGAAATTTTACAGCAAAAGGCAAAACCATACACATCACACAGTGACTTCTCTAATCTGTTTTGTCTTCCAGACATGCAAAAGTCAGTTTTAGTAATCAAAGCCTTAGCTTATGTAAGGCAATGCAATCATTCTGGGAGTCAAATCTGGTACTAAGCAGTAGCAATGTAAGCAACAAAATGCCTAGAGACAAATCACTTAGGACCTGTGACTCACCATGACTTACGACACTGATTCTCCACTGCTGAGAATGAAATCAGAAAGTATATTAAATTAGAAAATACACAGGTATTCAAGGAGAGTATTTTTACCTAGCAGCAGCAGCAATGCACAGAACAACCTGAACCTTTACAGCTTTCCTTTCTTGTAGCTCTCTGCTCACTGCCAGGGCTTTTTATCCCTCTTCAGCCCCTTCCTTTTAACTATGGCAGCTCTTCACATTTGAGGTAGCAAAATTCCGTTTTGCATACACTGCTTTGAAACATGAAGCAGCTTTTCTGAGTTACTGGAAAAGTAGGGTCATTCTCAGGAAACAGAGTGCTACTTGACTGACCCATCTCTCTGGTTACCTGCTGTGCCTTGGTGGAATTTCATTGTTTTTCCAATGTGTGGTCTGTGCCTTCTGAGGGCAGCTCAGGCAGAGCTCAGCTATTTTGCATTTGCTTTGACAGCAGTAAGATGGCCAATGAGACCATTTATAAGTGAACCCATATGTTTAAGCTAGCCACAACACGTGTTGTCCCTGACTCAGCAGATGTTTACATGGGTAGAAAAGAGTTACAGCTATAATTTGGTCAGGTACCTCCAGTAATATAAAAGTTAGATTTCTAGTTTAGGTCATTTAACTTTCCACTATAGTATTGCAGCTATTGACCAGCTTGTAACTTCAAATCACAATTGTAATCTCCAAACACCTGTCTGAAGATATTACTAAACCTTCCCTGGTGTCTTATCTCCAACCCATGGGTTTGCCAGTGTAAGTAGCTTTACATTTTGCTGTATAAGAAGTGGATGTTGCTACATTTCTACAGCGTGTTCCACAGTCTGCAGAACAAGACTTGTGGTTAGTACAGAATTTCATCTCTTGTGCAAGTTTCCCTCAGACCTTCTCTTTCTCCCTTAAGTCAGCTTAAACTTACAAATAGCAGAATCATCAGACAGCAATGCTTTATTAAGCTTTACCAGGAAGTCTGTGCATTTTCACCGTAGTTCAGATCACTGTCTGTTTTGCATTGCAAGAAATACATGAACCAAATCTCTGAAGAAAAGTCTCTCATTCCCTACACCAAAGGGAAGGCCAAAGATTTTGAGGCTTTCAAATGTAGCTCCAGTGTCCTAAGTTTACATCAAATACAGTTCATTAGCCCATTGGAGGAGAAACGAATAATATAGTAATCTTGAACTTTTCTTTATATACGCTAAATTATTTTCTCAGTCCCAGCTGGTCTCTTCAGGGAAATTAAGTGTTAGGGAAAAGAGATTAATCTATTTCATCTGTTTTACAAGAAATAATTACAGTAAATTAATATGTGCTGATTTGCAAAATCAGCTAAAATAACATCACTTAAATTCTATCAATTATTTTTGGTTCTGTGTTATATACACCATATTACTTTGGCAGACAGTCTGGGAAGTAGAAGTATTTGTAGACCTAAACTACTGGAAGCTATGTAGCAATATTTATAGGTAGAACTGTTTCATTAAAATAATCGCAGTTGTGAAATGTTTTTCTTCTGCATATGTTGAAAGGTTTTTTTGCTGAGAGAAAACATTTAAAAAATTAAAGGGGATATATTTCAGAAAAGATAGTTCTTAGAACATTCACATTAGGATTAATAGGCATCTTTCTGAATCCCTAGCTTGTCCAGCTTGTTATATAGCTATACAATAGAAACACCAGAGGAAATTTGACATGAACAGTCTTCTGCAATGAGCATGGAAATCTGGATTGCCTGGAATATCTAGATTATCTGGGATTTTGTTCACCTATGGATTATTTATTCTGTTGTTTTAGCAGGCACAAACTCTCAAATACCATGTTAGTCTACAGAGTCAATCTACTGTGTCTTGGAATTTAAAGCTGGATTTTGACACTTCAAATGAGATTTTTAACTACCAAGGGATTTTCAATTTTTTCCTAAAGTTGATACTAGAAATCTTTCTGAGATGCTAGCAGGGTTTTTTTATTAAATGGTATTGAAAAGATGATAGTAATCAGGAACAGACAGATAAATAGCGCCCTGCATCTTTAGGTCAGACCCACTGTGTTGCTAAACTCTGAAAGACTATGGTCATACCATTATATGGATCCAAGGAAAACAAAAAAAAAAAGATCAAAACCTCAATAGCTTGAAATACTACTTTTCTTGGTTTTGAGGTCTATACTGTCTTGCTTGCTTCATTCCTATCTTACCTCTTTTCTTAAGAGAGATAAATTAAAAATACAGGCTGGAGGAATGGGTTCATGAAATTCAGCAAGGAATCATGTGAAGTCCTGCACCTGGGAAGGAAGAAACCATTGTAATTATAAAAGCTGGAGAAGGCCTGTCTGGGGAGCAGCTCTGCTGCAAAGATGAACAGTAGAGTAAACTTGAGTGAGCAGTGCATCTTAGCATATTGGGCTGTATCGACAAGCCAGTGATCACTAAATGATTGGAGGGCTGGAGCACTGTTGCATGAGAGGAACTGCAGAAATGGGGGTTTTTAAGTCTGGAGAAGAGACGGCTTTCAGGGCACGTAACAGCAACATGCCAATATCTATGAGGAGGTCATCGAGAAGGTAGATTCATGGCCTTATAAACCAAATCAGGAGAGATTCCAACTGGAGATAAGAAAACTTTTCCCCATGAGGATAGTCAAATGATAGAACAGGTTATCCAAAGAGTCTGCAAATTCTCTGCTCTCAGAGTGCATTAAAATTGTAGTGTAAAGAGAATGAAAAATATGCATTGTTTAGGAATGTAATAAATCTGCCACTTATCCAAGTTACTATTTATAACTTCAAAGGTAAATTGGAAAGGATTAATCTACCCAAATATTCATATCTACATACAGTACAGGTGATGACAGATGTTTACTAAATATCTGACCAAGTCAAATTGGAATCTGTATAGTCAGTGGAGAAAAATAGCAATTTTAGATATAATTCAGTATTTTCTGAAGTGGATATCCAAAGCTGGTCTGATGAATCAAGTCCAATAAATTATTATTTCTCTCCA
Organism: Nycticryphes semicollaris; assembly: GCA_013400055.1. Taxonomy (NCBI): domain Eukaryota; kingdom Metazoa; phylum Chordata; class Aves; order Charadriiformes; family Rostratulidae; genus Nycticryphes; species Nycticryphes semicollaris. The sequence continues at coordinate 294,830 of VXBJ01007806.1, forward strand.
CTTAAAGTGGATTTAAGGTGATTAGTTTAGCCATGAAAATTTACATGCTGCACATCAGAAATAAGGTGTGATGAAATCCAGCCATTGTATCAGACTCATTTAATCCAGGAAATGAGCAAAACACTATACTGAAGATGTGAAAAAGAAAACTCTCCACCCTGCCAACTGAAAAATCCAGTTGTATAAAATATAAACTTCCCTTAATTTCTAGTAGGGTAGATCACAATTTACATTTTGTGTGCCAGTTTAATATTTTATTTTAGAGAGAAGAAAGAGTCAACTAAACAAAATGGGGAAAATAGATTTAATTCTGCATCTTTTCACTAAATGTATAAGAAATCAGTGGGAAAGACAATGTATCCTCCACCTAGGCTTTACCTACAGGCTTAGCATCCTTTCCTTAGCATCAACACCTACTAGAGTAGGGTTGGCTCTAGTATAAGGAAGATGATGAGTAGAAAGTGTGATCTTACTGTTCTACAGTATCCTACTCTTTACAACACTTGCCAGGAATGAAAAAAAAAAAAAAATGTAATTTCAGAGTATCCTCAGTCTAAGGAGGCTTGAATTTATCACTTCTGCTTCCTAAGAAGGTACTTTGCTCCTTTTGTTCTAGCATTTCTGGGTCATACTCTTCACTAAACAATATGCAGCTCAAATGTCTCACATACAATGTTGCAAGATCTATGATCTTACTGAAAGAGACCAGTTGTCATAAAACTGATTTTCACTGAAAAAAGGGGTATGTTTAAAGGAAAATATGTATCAACAAAGTGTAGGTCCTTAGAAAGTACCTTTTATACTAGTTTGTTATAGAATTAAAAGAATAATGGTAAAGAAAAACAGTTGGAAGCACGGCAATCAAAATAGAAACTAGGTAACCGCAAACACCATTATTGTATCTTAATGGCTACAAGTCCTTTTTATGTCCTAACTTCCATGTACCCTGTGCAATTAACTACATAAGATACAAGGATACTTCTCTAGTGAAAATGGTTATGGCTATCTAATGCACCAAGCACTTAGCACTAAGAAAACTCTTCTGAATTCAAAAAGAAGTGGTTTTGAATTATGTGGATTTAATTCCCTCGAGGCCAAACATCTCTTGCTTCTTGGCTAAATATGTGATGCAACAAGCTCATAAGTAATCCATCACCAGCCTCACATATCTTGTGTTGGTTCTTACAGTCAAATTCATATCATGATCAAGATCTCAAAAGTTTTGACTTTCCTAGGCAACTGTCTTCTTAGATCTGGATTGCCATGGAAGTTAGGCTGCTATCTGTCTTTCCAAGTCAGGGCACTTCTTGCATTCGTATCTGTAGTCAAACATCAAGGGAAAATATGGACCGTTCAGAAAAGCAAAGATTATGTATTTATATATATGGACAGTGTGGGCAAATATGTGATGACATTGCAGTGCTGGATCTAAGTAGAATTTGGGTTCCTGATCCCCATTTTAAGCAGGATTTAAGATAACGGAGTTCAACAGTTTCTTACATTGTCAGGCTGTAATAAAAATAAAAATAAAAATAAAAATAAAAATAAACCCCTTTTTTTGAGTCATGTGTTTGTTTTGGGGAGTTTGGGCATAAGGGGGAGTGTGGAATGTAGATGGTTTTATTCTTTATATTATTGTTCTCCATCCTTGATGTTTGCCAAAAGATAAAGGTTTTTACTGTGGAATTTTCGGTAAAATAGTGTAATTGTTTTGGGGGGAGATGAAAGTAAGAAAATATAATTTATCCATTACTGTGGCTACAGAAGAAAATAACAGTGACCTTTTTTGAACAGCTGTACAGTCAAGAATCACACAGTTAGAAAGATGGCATTAAGTATAGAATAACTCTCAACAATTATCTGTGAATGACTTTTTTCTGACAGACATTGTAGGAGATTTTATATTGGTTTGGGGTGGGGTTTTTTGGTGGTTTGTTTTGGGTTTTTTTGTTTGTTTGTTTGTTGGTTGGTTGTTTTTGGGTTTTTTTTTTAATGAAGAACAAGTATTTCCAAATCTCATCATGAAATGTGCTACATATTTTCCATTAATCTATATATGGACTTGATCCAAACCATTTCAGGGCTACCTGAGTACTTATAGAATAGCTCCATATCATTCCCATAACCCAGCTTGCTGTAACTTCTGTGTCAACCTGACTCTGAAAGATTTCAGGAAAAGGATTCACCTATACTGGACTGAAGACTGATTCTATTTTGATGTCTCCAAATTGTAAATGTGAGGCAGGAAGAACATCTGGTATTGTTTTAGCTAGACTGTCACATTCAAAACAAACACTAATTCAGTTTATTTTTGCAAATCTAAAATACTAAAAGAAATTCGGTGCCAATGGGTTTGCTAACGGGGATATATACTCTGACAGGGTGCTAGAGTTTGCAGCATTATATATGCCTCAGGCTGCATATAAAAATCCAGTCCTCCTACTGTAACATGTAATAGCTTGAATTACAACTTTACCAGCTCTTTTCTCTTCTCTCCACTGTTTTTCCCTTTAGAACTGCTTAAAATATCAGTCAGCATAATGCTGGAAGTTCCCCTTTTCCTATTTCCTTTCTTTGTAGCACCTTTTTTGGTTATTAAACATTAGAAAAATGTCTCATATTCATATTTGGTTTGGGGTGTTTTTATTTAGATTTTTCTTCTATAGGATCCTCAGGTAGTTTTCAGTTAAGTTGTAATGGGGTTAAGAAGATGAAGAACACTGTACAATTGATAAGTTCAAAATAGTCATTCATTTCTTGCCAAGATATGCTGTACCTTTTTTGTATAAATATTATTTAATCTCTTTTTCTAGTTCAGAAAAAAAATATTTTGTATAAACTCAGTTAAAAATTACAATTAACCTCTGCTGTACTTTAGTCATTAGTGATCCCCCTGAACTTGGCCAATTTTATCATTTAAATTTTTAATGAATATATTTTTCAAATCCTTCTCACACCAGACTTTGCCGTGCTGCCAATCATGAACTTCTCTTCTGCCCTCTTGTCTCTTCCGTCTGCAAACAGCAAAGCATGGCGGCCAAGTGGAAGCAGAAGTATGTAGTCTTCATCCACAATCAGTACAATTCAAAACTAAATGTAATATATTTTATAGAATTATAGAATAATGAAAGAATAGAATTTTGTTTAGATGAATCAAAGAATATCATTAGTATGAAGACACTTCCATCTTATCCCATCTGAATTGATATGTATCCTTATTCCAGCCATTGTCACTTAACATTGGTAATGGTTGTGATAATATATTGAAAAATCACAGAGAAAACTCTATCTTAGTGCAAGTTGAGGTACAGTATTTGTCTTACTAGTTAGAGAGAAAATTTCCATGCCAAAAATTACATGTAGATGGTACAGACTTTTAGTCTGGTTTTTAATCTGACTACTCTTTGAAGAACAAACTTTTATGCAGGCTGTTACAGCCATTATAGGGAAGAGTAGGTGTCCAAGAAACACCTTTCAAGTGTCAGGAAGTCAAGTCTGATCATTTCTTCTTGAACTCACAGCTCAGTCTGGTCTCAGTTAGATATATTTATAACTTTATAGTTTTCTATTGACTTTTTTCACTTCTTTTACATATTCTTATTACCTGCATGTCAAGTTCACCTTTATACTCAGGTATTTTTGTTACCTTCTTTGGAGTGCTTTCCATATTTACTTCAGAATTTTTACATTCTTGGGAGAGAAACCATATTGACGTTTTTAATTAAAATTAGTGAGTTAAGCAACATTTTTTAATGGATTTCTGCAGTAATGTTTATAACAATTGAATAAAACCACACAAGAAAGGTATGCCACATCAATAATAAATTAAATACAAGACTGCCATTTCATTTCTTTAACTTCCTACACTCACAGGCAGGGGTTATAGTCTCAAAAAAAAATAATTAATTTTTATTAACCTCTGTGCTCTTCCATTCATCTTTGCTGCAGGATCACTCACATCCTGAAGCTTACTGTGAGTCATCCTTTTCTTTTAGCTTCTAAAACTCAATCATGACAAGGGTTTCCAAACAAAGCTACTTAGATGAGTACTGCTAGCTTCCTTAAAAAGCCATTAATAAAGCAGCAGAAAAAGCAGCAGTGATAAGCTATGCAAATTATACCTTACTAGAAGAAAAATGCTAGAAAATGAGAGCTAAATCCTCTCCCCCCCACTCTTCACCTACCAAGCATACAAACAAGAAACAAGGTGCTTAACAGCAATATCCACTTTATGCAGTGAAATTTTGTTCTCACTCCCACCTAACTGGTAATTTCTAGAAGAGGGGGAAATTGGAAGGATTATCCAGTTCACAGCACAGTATATCCAACAAATGAAACACCAAAAGATACACTTGCTGGTAGCTGGTAACAGATCACACTGTAAAACTTGCAATATACCACTACTCAGTGATTTTGGACCTAAAACTTCATTAATCATTCATGAACCTGTGCGCTGCTAAAGGGAATAACAAACTGTAATCTTCAGGAAGTGCGTGGGGAAAAAAATCCCTTTTTTCGTTAGAATAAATGCCTTTAACCTCTAAGTTGCTTATGTGCTGCAGCTCTTTTCCAGTAGTACAGGCAATGAATTTTGGAAAAATGGAACCTAATACTAAATTTCAGAGACCCCTTTGCACTGCTTTAAACTCTACCACTGTCCTGTGTCATGCCAGATACATAACATCAGCACAGCTCATTTTCCCCATGGGTAAATTAACAATAATAATGGGTTTTTTTCACTAGTGTATTTATAAGGTTTAGTCTCAGCACTATTCAGATCTGTAGTCTTAGCCCCTATGAACCACAGATCCTCCATCTTCAACCAGTTAGTTTTTGTTCTCAACCCCAGACTTCATTTTCGACTAACACACAGATTTTCCATAATCTTAATCTGGAGACATTAGGATATAGAAAACCTACCATTTCTCTTAATGATTTGCTCCAGTGGCTATAAACATCCTCACATCTTATCTTTGTGCATCTGTTTTCAACAATTAGCCATCAGAGTATGTTCTTTCATAAAACTTCATGTCAATGGGGTTAGCAGTAGGCACTCCTTTGTCCCTTCATATATCCAATATATGATCTGAGATGTCTGGCACCTTTGGCTCCCTCTATACCTTTGGCTGGTTTTCTGGACTTGAGTTGTACACAAGCTATTGAACTCATTTTTTCTCCTTGCCCAAAATAGGGTAGCTTCATCTGTATTGCCTACTGGAGCCACACCTCACCAATCATAGAATCACTGAATAGTTTGGGTTGTGAGGGAAATCTCAAGGTCATCTATTCCAAACCCCTTGCAATAGAAAAGGACATATTCTACTAGATCAGGTTGCTCAGAGTCCCATCCAACCTGACCTGGAATGTTTCCAGTGATGCAGCATCTAGAACCTCTCTGGTAAACCTCTTCCAGTGTTTTACCACCCTCACTGTAAAAAATGTTTTCCTTCTATCTAATCTAAATCTACCCTCTTTTAGTTTAAATCTGTTACCTCTTGTCCTATTGCAACAAGCCCTGCTAAAAGCTCTGTCTCCATCTTTCCTGTAGGCCCTCTTTAAATACCTAAAGGCCTCAACAAAGTCTCCCTGGAGCCTTCTCTTCTGCAGGCTGAACAACCCAAAACCTCTCAGCTTTTCCTTGTAGGGGAGGTGTTCTAACCTAAATTAGGTATTGCTTGAGAGACTGCTCTTTGGCCTGAGCCAAAACCATAAGAGGGAGCATGCTAACAAGTATTCATTACAGGCTGCTTCTGGTCAGTGGGCAAATCCATACCTGCTCCTGTTCAGTGTGTTACTATAGATATAGCCCTCGTTTCTATGAATAACATTTCTAAGTGCTTGCATTACCAGTGGTGAGTGTCCTAAGCTTTATCATCTCCATCATGTTCAAGTCCCAACAGGACTGAAAGACTAATAGGGTTGTTCAAGATACATGTAAAGCCTCAGCAGTTAGTCATCCTTGCACAAAAAAAACAGCTGTTTACATGTTTAACAGCACTGTAGCTTATAATAATGAAAGGCTTACCTAGAGAGCAAAATTATCTATGTGAGTACTGAATATGGTTTGTACACAAATATAAATTAGCTCCATATTATATTTACAAAACAGAGTATGTTTTCTCTTTTTCTCACACTTGTACAATGCACATATTACACATGCAAAGGGGCAAGTCCTGCTCATATCTCAGGGATGCAGACATCATAGGCTTAGGGTATTACTACAGGGAATGAATAGATGCTGTGTACTAAAAAGAGGTGAAAACAGGACTTTTAAAAATTTCTGGAAGATGAATCAATATCTGCAGGAATACCTTAAATCTGCAAATGCTTCATGGAGATTAGGCTTCCCTGCTTCCGTGAAACAACATCATATGGACCAACTATATCAATAATAAATAGAAATCTGGTTTATGCTAGCTAGATTGCTAAATAAACCCAGACACCTGTTTGCCAGTTATAAAAGTGTACTGCTGTACACTGCTGTTGTGATGTTTCCCATCTGTAGCATATGCCACATGGCACTTGTTCTACCTAAAATGTGGTAGAATGAGTCCATCAGAAAAATCTCCTTTAACAATTTATAAAGTATTCCTGTTAGGTGCACCTGTATTATTTTTTCTTCATACTTCATCCAAGTTCAGGGGCTTTCCTTTTTATATTGAAAAAACTGTCTCCAAACTAATTTATACCAAGTCCATAGTAAATACTAGCTTGGAAAAAATGTTGTAGATCCTTTTCAGGTCCTGTTCACATCAGGTTATATATTGATTCTTCATATATGACTTCAGGAGAAATAGAGAGATGTAGAAAGGACTGTGAGAAGGTGAAAATCAGAAGGGAGCTTTGGAAGGCGCATGGTGATCCCAGGGAGTCGGGAGAGGGCAAAATATTAGTTAGACCCAAAGAGGAGTGTACTGCTTTTGGCTGGGATAGAGTTAATTTTCTTCAGAGTAGCCTGTATGGTGCTATGTTTTGGTTTTGTGATAGAAACAGTTAAGGGTTAAATGGGCAAAGTTAATGGAGACCAGAATAGGCTAGTGGTAGCATTGCAAAGATGGGAATGAGGTTTGGAGAGGTTTGGGACCGTGTCTGTGGTAGGGGGAAATGGCCTTCCTTGCTTGCTGTCTTTCTTCTGTTAGGGTCAGACTAGTGGGTTGCTGGTGTCTGGTGGTGGTGGTCTGCTCAGAGACACCAACAGTCAGGGCAGAAGAGCCAGGACACCCATCTCAGGACATTTTTCCTCTTCATGGCATGGGTGACCAGGTGAGCCATGGCTTAGTGAGAGCTCATGAAGAGCTTCTATGTCTCAGGTGCGGAGGAAAGTTAGGAAATGTAAGAAAGATCATGTGAGAAAACCGCATAGGATGCAAAACAGAGGATGTTATTGCAAAAAGTAAATAGTTGAGAAACTAGCATAGATTGTCATTGATCTATATGCACTGTTTTTAAAGCTCTTACAGCAGATAATTATACTTTTTTTTGGTAAGATGTTTTGCACAGACAGCTACAGCAAATTATTGAGATAGACTCAATTCCTTTCTTTTCTCTATCCGCTACTCACATTCTTGAGGTGCACATGCTTCCTGAGACTGAATTGTGTAAGCTTAAAAGAGATGCTATTTTTAAAGGAGGCACTGAATGAATGACATGTTGAATGGAAACACTCTGACCAAAGTCCTGACAAAGAAGCAATAAAACAAGGTCAATAAGTTTCTGCTTAACCCCCTTTCCTGATCATTTAAAAAAGCGGAAAGAAAAATCAGATTATTTTCAATTTTAATTTTCAGAAGAGGATTTTTATGCTTACAACTTTTAGCAACCATTTCCCTAATTCTAATACCCTTAACTATATTCTTTTGCAGATGATAATTTGCATGTACTGTTTTGATAAATTAATCTGTAAATCTTAATCTCACATAGTTAGTATGTGAAATATTGGGGTAAAATCAAAATCATGCTAGCTTACATTTCAAAAATCAAAGATCAAGTATTGAGTAGCAATGATAAGTAAACCATGATGAATCCATACATTTTATAGGTGTATACATCTGTTACATATCTAATTCTGATCATGAAATACTTATGGTGAAACAGAAATCTGCTTGTGGTATTTCGACAGGCAGAAAATGCAATCAAATAGGTCAACTGAATTGTTAAGTGAGCATTCTTCACTTAGCCTAACTAATTAATATTGTAGTATTTAACATGATATAAGAAATGGATAGCTGTGTATGGTAGGTGTTCTTGTACGGTTCTTGTTCCAAACAGTGTTGGTATCATTCAACACACATTGTAATTTACAGGACTGATGCAGAAAGATGCATTTTCACTATTAATTATATCCACAGTAGAATAAAACTTTAATGTAATAAAGTTATATAAGACAAGTTCAAATCTTGGTGATCTAAAGAGGATTGTCAGTGTACTAACACTCAATATTGCAGTGCTGGGAATTTATCTGTATTCCTGTAGCCCTGGAATTAGCCATTGCCAAGAGCCTGCAATTTTTGCCTGATGAATTGGAAGTCAGACACCTGAAACAGGAATTCACAGTAGTTACCGCAATAAATTGTGGGAAGGTAGCCATTAGGAGCTATTGAACAAAGCAGTATGAGACAATCTAAAATTGGTTCCACCTGGTCCTAGGTTAAAGATCTATGAGCAAGTGGTTCAGAATATGAAATGATACCAGCAGGTTCACACATTTAAGGGTGCAGCCAAAAGAAGAGGCCACATGGCTTTTTGCCTAAAACCAGCAAGAGTTAGGCATTTCCCCCTCCCTACCCCAATCTCTACCAGCTTCATTTTCTGTTATTCACCCAAGGTGTATACAGACTCAATGAGGTGGTTCTAGAGATTATTCTTCTGAGTTATATCAAGGCATTGTCTGCATTGTATTTAAGGCTGAGGATTCTACTAGATTCCTGCCCATCTACACATTAAACACAACAGTATTCAAATCTCATGCTCAAGCTGTGTCACCTCTTAATGAGATGAGTATTCCCACGGAAACACAGTTCATAAAAAAGATACTTTTATGACCATGTATTTTCAGCATCTGGTTTTCAAATTTGTAGTTATCTCTTATTTCTATGATAATTATGTTTAAAGTCTTTATGAAATGTAATGACCTGTAATCAAGACCAGCTATTTGTCAAAACAAAAGAAATTTTAAATTTCACAGATAACTCCTCAAACTTATAAAGGCTTTGGAATAACTTTGGAGGGACAGAACTGGAAAGCCGGGCTATTTGGATTGTGTCAAGTTGTCTGGAGCAAGGACAGAACTGATCACTACAGAGGAAGTAACATTTAGGAGAGACTGCATAATCCAAAAGGTCCTTTTCAATCTACATGGCTTCTTTCTGGGGTCACTGCCAAATAACCATCTCTGTCACAATATTCAGAACCCAGTCCCTCAAACGAGATAATTAAATTGTATAGTCTCTCAACCCAGGCTTTATGTTTCTCTCCTGTGCAGGCACAGAGTATGAAACAGTAAGTACCCGGTTCCCTTCCTGCTCCCCTCTGGTTTTCCAGAGTCTGGCAAGCCTGAATTTTTACAGGCTCTGGGGTTGTAAATCGCCTGTGTGTGCAGAACGGTATGGCAGTTTGTATACAAGTGAAAAGTAACTAAAGATGACCTGGAAGATGCAGTTGTAACAAAAACATAGAGTGCTGAGCTATATGTAAATGGGTATACTGTGGGTGGGAGGAGGGCTGAAATGATGGATTTTCTGCTGTCAACCCATTCTTCTAATCCTGCTTTCCCCCTGTGTCTTCCCCTGCCCTAGTCTGCTACCCAGGATTATCTCTTATTCTGCTGCCCAGGAGAAACGTAGGAAGAAAGGCTGGAAAACAGAGGTTTGACGCTGCTCCCACACCACAGATAGGGTCAGACAGTGTATATGGAATAGGAGAGGAGGAATGTTCTCACAGCTCAGTATTTGTATCAACTCTTCCTCCCAGCTCTCTCAGACTCTCCTTGCTCATTCCTACCACCCACTCCCTTACTCAAAGCTGTGGCCAATATTCAATATCATACTTAGTTCTCAGCATGAGACTCACATTTTCTGGCTCAGAATCAAGTAAGATATTTTTGCTTTGGATGTAAAATGAAATAACAGTTCTACCCCATTGGATGTCAGCATCTCAGCTAATCGTAATTACTGCTTTCATTACCCACAAAATGTTCTTCTTTCCAGATAAAAATACCTAGCTTAGTTTTAGGATGCTATGTGTATGTATCTCTGACAACAGTAAAAAAACCTCAATAATTAATGCCACAAAACAAAGAAAAGGAACTGTTGTGTCTTTTGAAAAAATTTGCAGTAGTTTATTTATTCCCTGAGTAGATGTCCTCCAGTGTGTTTACCCACTCCCTGAATTCCTGAAAAAAAATAAGAAATGTTTTAATGTTGAGATTTTATTTCATTTTCACTTCTGTATTTTATGCTGTTGTAATTACCAGATGTGCTAAGAGCTAGAACAGTGAAAATTCTCTACATCTAATCCATTTTATTCAAATACGAATAATGTCAAGCTGAGGAATGTTCACTTTAATAGTTTTACCATCCAAATCACTTTCACAATGTTGCCATCTCTTTATAATCCTAAACACAGTTTAAATAAAACAAATGAAACACTCTAATTTCTCTTCCAAGGTGAACAAACACATTCAGTGTGCTCCAGCTGATATTCTTGCCTTGGTTATAAAACAACTGCCATCTTTTCATTGAGAAGTGTCCCATTAATTAAAAATAAGCATCACTCTGCTGCATCCTGTAGACATATGTACATTGCCTAATCCTGTTCTCTGCACCACTAGCACAATTTTAACATACCACAGGTTCCACAGAACATCATTCTTGCAGCTCATCAGCATGATGTTGTCAGAAAAATAAAAATGTTAGGTTTTAGAAAAATGCAAGGTAATAAAACTAGTATATAGTGATAAAAAAAAGGACAACATTTCAAAGTAAGCCACAAGAGACAAAGGCAAAGCAGCAGCTGCACCTCACTGGTGATGAGCCCAAGAAGAGTAAAGCACATCTGTTAGTCGCTGTTCCTTTTTTGGCAGGCTTAATGTAAAGCCCTCGGTTGGTAATTTTTAAATACAGCTAAAGCTGTCAGCCTAAAAGATAATTAAATTACTGACAATGTTTTTCACTGCTGTTTTGTTTTGAAGAAGCCAGTGTGGTGGTGCTTGGGGTTTTTCTCTTTCTTTTTTTTTTTTTTTTTCTCTGTAAGAACACGAAGAATATACTGCCTGTTTGTTAAATGATCACTAAATGATCATGCCATTAGTCAACTGAGATATACGACTATTTAAAGTACCCTCTGCTACTCAGTGTGAAGGATTTTTAAAAGATTGAATATTGGGGCTCAAAGAGGAGAGCAAAGCAAGAGTGCAACAATCCTCCTTCTGCATAGAATGATGATGCCAGTATTTGGAATAAGGGTTTACTGTTCTCCTCCTTAGCTGTAATACATCCCTTTTAACTATGAGTAAGCCACACTTCATGGTGGATTAAGGTTCATGGATCATGGTATGTAGGTTTCCATATGAAAATCTGAGTCACCCTGGGCTGCCCAGGAGCATCTCCTCTCCTGCATTCGTAATGTTGGAGAGTATGAGATTGCCTCTCCTCCAATGGATTATATGAGAAAACAGCTACACAAGGGGACCCTGAGATCAGTGGCCAGGTATCCTGAGATCCACAGGCGTGGATTGAGTCTACCTGCTCCTTTATAACAAGAAGATTGAATCTTGCCCTTGTGAGTTTTCACAAGCAGGTGAACATCTAGCCCACCCCATCTCCTTCAGCGATCTGTTGAGGGCTGCGCAGAGTGTGCTATGGAAATGAATACTTCCCAGGCACTCACAAACTAGGAAGTCGCATAAGGATATACTCATGCTATCTGTTATAAGTGGGTACCTAAGCATTTTAACTATCATAGTGCTTAAAGCCAAAGAGTTATGGGCAATTTAGATTGCCTAGTATTTAATGCTGCCTGACATTTAAAGTCATTGAAGGGAAGTCATGACACCAAATTTCTCAAACATGGCTATGTGTATATTAAGTAAATTAAACCATACCTCAGAATGTTCCTGCACACTATCATCTACACTTATAAACAGTCAGAAAGTGTATTTGGCATGGTTTCAGCCTATATCCACTAACACTTTTTTTCTCGTCTACTCCCAGGCACCGTTCAGGATCTAACATAGGCCAGGCAAAATTCCCAATGCGCAGCATGGGTGTGACCATCCTGGTCTGAAGATTATGAGCACAGAAAATGCCAAAGAGGCCAGATCATGCCAAGGATATACTCATGCTATCTGTTATAAGTGGGTACCTAAGCATTTTAACTCAGCATTATCTAACATTAACCTAAGCATTGATCTCAGAGCCAAGAGCAGGCCAACTACAGCTTAATTTACTACCATAGATATGCCCCATCATCAACAGCCTGCCCAATTTAAACATTTTCCACAGAGAGTAGAGGAAGACATTCTCAGGGACATCTGCCTAAAAGGCAGCCAGAACCTCTCACCACAGTTACAGCACCAAATTTGTAGCAGGCAGTCTAAATGCAACTCTTAGTGGTATTCGAATGCACTGACTACCACACCCCACAGGCATAGAAGGAGATGTTGAAATACAAGGTAGGCCAGTATTTGTAATGTTATAATCAGACCTTTATAAATTGTGAAAAATAGGTGTTTTAATCACCTGACCATTAAAATAATATGAATGACTCCCTGAGATATTTTCTGGGGAATTATTTCGTGAGCTATAGGAAAAACAAAACAAAAAGCAAGCAAACAAACAAATAACCTCCCCCTCCAAAAAAACCCAATAGAACAAAACAAAACAAAACAAAAACAATCTCCATCATATGATATTTAAGAATAGTAAAAGTTAATTTATGAAAACTATTTTTAGTTGCATCGGCTACAGGCCTCTACAAACAGCTGTATGTCTGTTTTTTGTAAAGAAGCATAATCAGAAATAAAAATAGGTTTACGCTTTATACTACTTTCATAACTACTTTTAACTGGACTATTGGATCATGGATTTTATTCGTGTTGTCAATGGCAGTGTCTTGGATTACTAATTGTGCATAAAACCTAAATGACAGGATCCAGTCTAAACAGACACACGCACAAATGTATGCATCTCCTCTCTTCTAAGCTGAAACTCATAAATATATTGAAGTAAAATTAGAATGGAAAATAAAATAATGAAACTATCTCCTCATTTCTTTGGGAGGATGTATCTTTTAATGACTATCAGCGATATAACTTATATTTCATCATTGTTGTGAGGAAAGTTAAGCTAATTTTCAAGAAAATAATTTATTTTCCAGCAAAATTTTCATGATTGATTCAAATATTTCATAATTCATACCAAACTAAAGTGTAGTTTTGATAAGAACAAGTGAGAAAAAAAGATACTGGAGAAAAACAAAGTATTTTACTCCTAAAATTTCCAAATGAAACATGTTGATTTGTAGGAAATTCCTTTAAATGTATAATGTTCAATTTCAGAGTTACAAAAAAAAAAACAAAACCCAAGAAAAATAAAGTTTCTTTTGATCCAAATGCTGTTGAGTTTTGTTTATTGCTTTTTCCTTTGTTTTGGTTTGATTTGTTTTGCAGCGGAGGCATTCCTAAAGGGAAAGGATGTTTTGACAAGAAAAAAAAATAATTACAATTATAACCAGTTTGAATTTTAAATGTGGACAATTTTTTAATTCTGTCAATAAAGCAAAATATTATTTGCACAGCAGTGGTTCTGGTCCTACAATTTTTTCTGCATAAATGCATGTCTTCAGTTCTGGTTATGGAATTATAATTTTCAGGGGGTTCTGCTTACTTGCATTTTTATTGCTATTGTTTTGTTACCATTTGGTAATCAGTAATTTGACAATTTTTAAGCAATATAAACTAGAAAATAGAAACTCATACTATAGTTTGAAGACATCTATTTCTGCTGCTTTTCATTACTGTAACTCAATTTATAGTATTCTCTTGGGGAAAAAAGAACTCTTTTTCTTGTATCAAAACTAAAATCTTTATGTTGATCTTGAGGTTTTGTGAATGACATCAGCTGTCTAACAAAATGAGGTGACTATTTAGCGCAAATTAAAGTGCAGAGTAGTTCATAATGGAGAGTTTGTATCCACATATAGATTAAAGACACGGAAAATGTTTGGGACCTTTTTCTCTTCAGGGAAGAAGCTGTAAGTTGCTCACAAAATTCCATGTTTTCTACATAGGAAGAAAAAGTGTCATCAGCTTCAGTGGAAGTTGGATCACATCTGAAATTGTTTACATATGGATAAGGGGTTGTATTTCCTTAAATAGAGCTTTAAACGTTAAACAATAAAGATTAAATGCTAAGGAAATTTCAGTTCATTTCTGTTGAAACAGGTTTCCTCAAGTAGTAAGTAATCCATTCTCCACAGACTGTGATTTATGCTACATTTTGAGAGTGAAACAAGTGGTAGAAACACAAAATTTATTTACAGAATAGGTACTCAAGTGAACGCAATAGTATTGGATACTATGAGTTCCCAAATTATTATCTGGTATCACTGAAGCAACTGTCTCGGCTCTGATGCCTCACATTAAAAGAAGCAATTTAATGTCAAGCTTCTGATTCCCATAGGGAACACAGTATGGAAGGGAACTGCATGTGGTGAACCCTGCACCCTTCACAAGTGAGGGACAACAGCCAAGAACTGACACAGCATGAGCAGCTGCTGGTGAGCAGGAAGTCTCACCAGGAGGAAAGCAAGCTCATCTTTGGCTCCTTGGTTAAATGATATATAAGGGAATATCAGAGGTGTGGGTGTAGAGAGGGAAAGCAGGCAGTTAATGTGGCAGCTGGTGCAGAAGGGGGAGGTGCTGCTGGACACCGAGTGAAGGTGCCAGACCACGTACAGCAGTAGTGGAGACAAATGGCAAAACCCGGTTCCCTGCCTGACGTGACCACCTCTGATGCGCCAGAGCCTACAGACCAGACTGGCCTACAGAGGCAGGACAAATCCATCCATTTTGTGGTCTACAGATTACACGCTTTGTACCCTCCTTTAACAGGAACTAGGGATGACCCACCTGTAGCAACTGTGCAGTTGCTGGACAGTGAGGAGACCAGACAAAGAAGCAAAGAGGAAGAGGCATGGTAACTTAACAAGATCATTACGAAAACTCTGCAGGAGCAAGAATCCAAGTCCTACGCCGAACATGAGGAGGGATACCCTGAGACAATACTTGAGCAGAGTGAAGACAAGATCTGTTTCACACTGAGGGCAGAGGCTTGTGTCTTCCAGATATAAGAATATTTGTTCTCCACCTGCAGATATTCAGTTGGAGAATAGGTACAAAGCCCCATACAAAAGGTGAGAACAAGCTTCTGATCTGGCCATGAATGATCAACACATTCACACTAGTCCCACCGACAGAATGCATCAGGTAATGGAGACGTGATGCGCCCTTCTGCACACAAAGGAGTAACTTCTCTGCAAATCTGACCTGCTGCTTCCATGGGCTTGCTGTTGATCTGCAACCAAGGACATTACAGAGAGAGTGCAGTGGCTCTTCCAACCCTCAGCTTTTGTTGCTCATCTGTGGGCGCATCCATGATTCTGCTGAGGGAGACTTTGGATGAATTCTGTATGACTCTGGGGGTCTGGGGGCTAGATTGAAAGGAGCAGGAGTCCAGGTGCTGGTTTAGGGAAGTGTGAATAGTACATGGAAAAGAAGGAGGCTTTCCTAAGGAAAGTGAGGAAACTGAACCGCCTGTACATAAATGAATGCAGCCTGGGAAAAACATGGGAGAAACTGGAAGCCCGTGTACATTCACACAACTAACACCAGAAGCATTATACAGATGTGGTGGGATAGTTTTTATGGCTAGAGTATTCTCAGGGATACAGAAACTTAGGAAAAGACAGGCAGGGATGTCAAGGGCATGGGGGTGCTTTCTACAAAAAAATAATGGTAAAAATACATAGAGATATGCTATGGAATGGGGAAGGCCTGCTCAAGATTTTTAGGAGGAGGACCTTAAGGGAGATATCACAGTGGGTATCTTATTCAGACTCCAGGGGACGTGATCTGCTGGAGCTGAAGCTCTCTGATGAAGAACTGGTTGGAGTGTGACAGACAATGACAGATTTGGTTGCAGTAAGACTCTTGATAAGGGAGTGTAGCAACAGGACAAGGAGTAATGGTTTTAAACTGAAAGAGGGGAGATTTAGATTAGATATTAGAAAGAAGTTCTTTACTGTGAGGATGGTGAGACACTGGAACAGGTTGCCCAGAGAAGTTGTGGATGCCCCATCACTGGAGGTGTTCCAGGGCAGGCTGGATGGGACTTTTAGCAACATGGTCTAGTGGGAGGTGTCCCTGTCCATGGCAGGGAGTTGGAACTATATGATCCTTAAGGTCCCTCCCAAACCAAAATATTCTATTATTCTATGATTATTCAAAGCCATAAAATCTAGGGAATTACATCAAGTTTTTACACTAAACATTTTCAGAAATATAGGTGATCAGTATGAAAAAATACTCTCTCATCTGCAAATAGAAAAGCAAGGACCTCTATAAATCTTTAAAGGTTAACAAAGTTGACAGCCATTTCAGATATAACTGAGATGGCTGCACTCCTCCTCCACCACAGGTATTGAACTTCTCAGATATGAGGAGTTAACTGCTGCCCCAGGTATTGACTCCTCCTCAGATATCTCATCATCACTCTTTAACATCAAAAAGACCTGATGTTAATGAAGGCTGCTTTGGCTAATCCAACTCATTACGATTGAAACATTAACTCCTTACCCCAAAACCAGGTTAGTTATATATGAATATATTTATGAGTATATATCAATGGAGAGGCAGGTTTATTTTTGTTTCAGCCATCTCAGACTCATACATAGATTATAAGCATGTATTCTTACACACCCATTCCAGCTAAGGTGAACCATTTAATGAAGCCACCTATGCCAGGAGCACCAGTGCGCCAGGTTTCTTCTTCAGGCAGTGCAGTAAAAACTTATTCCAGAGGGTATTATCTTACTAAAGATCTGAAGTGAATCCAGTCCAAAAATATTTGTATATAATACATTTCCTCCTTGACTATTGTAGGAATCAAGGACATATAGGCTTGTCATTTATGTGTACTAGGTGTAAAGATAAACTTTTAAAGATAAACTGTTTAAAGGTAAAGGGGTGAATCTGATTACCTGGAGCAGATTCCACTGCATGGGGCATTGTAGGAGTAAAATTCCAGAGCTCTGAGCAATCAGCATCATCCTTCCTCTCTGGCTTCTTTAGGAGGCATTCTGTCAATTGGCTGTCATGCACAGATCATTCTGAGTCTTTGTCACAGAAAGGGTGTTTCATTTCTTCAGAAATATTTTGGCACAGTAATCCATTGTTCATGTTTTGCATCATATGATGGTGCTTGCAATAATTGCTAAACAGCTAGGTATATGGAGAATATTTTAAATAAGTTTAGTTATAAAAAGACGGACTTGACCTTTTTTGTGACTCTCTTGAAGAACAAGGCAGTGTTTTAGGAACTTGAGATCTGAGACACTGTTGCTTTTGTGCTGCATTATCTCACTCTCCTGGTTGAGTGCCCTATTCTAATATCAGGCACCTTCATCATCCCTGTTGAAATCAACAATGAAATATATACCTTTTTGGGGGGTTTCTTTGTAGTTTTTTGTTTGGTTGGGGTTTTTGTGGGTATTTTTTTGTGTGTGTATGTGTGTTACCTTCAAAATCAAAAGCAGAGATAGTTCAATTTTTGATCATCTTCCAACAGTGCTCACATAAAACATATGCATCACAGCTTACCCAGATTTCTTTATCTCATTCACTCTTCTCTTCAAGCAGGCTGTCCAAGAGACTGAGGAAAGAGTGGTGCTGTTAAGTTTATCTCCATTTGGATAACTGCCTGGTTGGCTAGGAAAAAACCAAGAGACTTAGATTCCCTCACAGATCCTCCAGTGTGATCTTGCAGACCTTTCTTCCTCCAGTCCTGACATTTGCTGCTCCAGAGGGGAAACTACTACTGTTTGTGGGACTGAGGCAGCAGATGCGTGAACTGCCCCATAATCAGGGTTAAAATTCCCTTTTTTTCTAGTGAGTTTGGGGATTTGAGGATTGTTCTCCAAACAGCAAGTAAACTAAATGCTTAATCATTAAAAGACTTCTTAAAAAAGAATTAGCTCTCTAGTTGCTCTTCTACGTCTTATTATAGAATGTGTTTTTTAGAGGGTAGAAAATAGCTTTGGCTGTATCCTAAGTTTCATTTAGGAGATGATGCTCTGTGCTCTGCTGTCTTCCCCTCCCTGATGCATCATTTTCTTCCCAGCTTATTCTTTTTCTTTCCTATTCTTTTTCTTTCTGATTCCTGATTAATAGCCTGGCTTAGACTGCCAAATCATATCTATTTCTTCTATTACTGCTGGGAATGTATGACTAGAAGAGCAAACAAAAAGCAATGGCTTAAATAGATTGACACTGGAATAAGTTTTTCAGTCCTCAGACTGGCTGCTAAGACCTTATGCTGCGTCAGTAATATCCATCAGTAAGATTCAAATTAAAGAAAACCATTTCCATTTTCTGTCTCTGATACTGGTCTTGATAGCATTTCATTTAAGATCATCCTGCCTTTTTTTTAAAGGGAGTTCAACAACAGATCGAGACTGTCTAACCTGTTTTTGTCTTCATCTCATGAAAAAGAGGGTCAATATGAAATAAAGACTATGAGATAAAAGAAGCACTTTTTTCCTGCTAAACAGAAAGTGAATAATAGATATAGTTCACACACACATGCCCCTCCAAAAAAAAGCTTTGCTTGCTTCTTTTAATTACAAATACTTAACTTGTTTTCTTTCCTTGCCCCCCTCACCCCCCGTATTTAATGAAAGATTTAAAGATTGTGCACCAGTAGCTGTTACAGTGGAGGTTTCTACCAGTGCTTTAGCATGACATCCCAAACTAAATATCACATTATAATACTGTAACGAGTAAAGGTGTTATTAATCTCTTATCTCAAAAATCTCTTTTATCAACAGAGCAGGAATAAAGGAGTTCCTCAAATCCTCTGAGTAGGCATGCAAAAAAGATCACAGCCAAGTGCTTCCGGTAATGCTTAACACTATAAATAACCTATTGTAGTATCTATGGACATGCAAGTAAAAGGAAGTATTTAAGGTGAGCTCATAGAATGGAACTTGGTTCAACCAGGGTACAAAGTGTATCTTTTCTCTGTCATGTGTTACCAAAATTTGATATTGGTTTTAAATGGAACTGCAGTAGGGTTAAATGTAATACATTAAGTATCAGTGAAAAATATCTAGTATCAGACAGATTTTGATGAGGAACTGGTGCATGTAAATTAATGGTATAATTAGCTAAATGATCAAACTCTGAGATCTCAGACCCAGAACTCCTTATGAGAAATTAATATTTTCTACATCACTAAGAAATTAGATTGACCTTGTCTCAAGCTTTTACAATTTCATACTATTTCAGTACATAATTAACTGGAAAAAAATTATTAATGAAAGTCATGTTTGTGACTAATATCAGTATGGTTGTGTAAAATTTCACTTATAATCTATGAGCCTTGGGAATAATAAAGTACTAAAAGTGAGTATTTTACAATGCAACAAGATAGAGAGTTACACATCTGTGCCAGCTCAGAAGCTTTAAAACCACATTTTTTTCTCTAATAAATGTCATACTGATATTTCATGGTTCCTATGGAGTGTATGGTTTATGGAGAGCAGCTTAAGTGAATTTGCATTGCCATGGTACCCATCGCAGAACCAACACTGTGCAACACAGAATTTAATCTCCTTTGCTGGAACTGCACAGGAGAAGACTTTTAGGCAGCTTTAATGGTAGCTTAGTTCTAAAGCTACACAAATCAGTGGGATTTAACAACACTTCTAGAACCATGAGAATGGAGGTTTATACAGTCAGAACTTTAAACCATGAATAATTCTCCCATGTAGTGGCCTGGTTTATTTTTATCCGTTTTGCTCTCCCTTTGTCCACAGCAATCAGGTTCGTCAAACACGATTTACCTCTGGTAAATCCATGCTGCCTTCTTCTCCATCATGTGCCCAAAAATTACTTCCAAGATGATTTTCTCTATGATTTTTCTAAGGGACTGAACTGAGACTTCCAGGCGTGTAGTTTTCTGGAGCATCCTGGCCTTTTGTAAAGATAGGTACGACATTTGCATTTCTCAAGTCAATGGGGTCCTCCCACAGTCTTCACAACACTTATAGATAGGTGGCCTTACCAGAGCATCGTCGGTCCTCTCAACACCCTCAGGTGCGGCCCATCAGGTTCCATGGACCTGAATGAGTCATTTTCTCTCACAATCCCTAGCTCAGTCCTTTTCTTCTTCTCTTCCTCCTTGACCAAATCCTGCAAGCACAGAAGCCTGGGAGACTGAAGCAGTGAAGACTAAGGCTGAGAAGGCCTTACTTGTGTTTGCTGTCACCAAAATACCTACCCCATTCAGCAGAGGACTCACATTTTCCTCATTCAGCCCTTATGGTCTTAAATAGGAATTTACCCCTATCATATGACAAAAAGATTTGGATATATCTGGCTAAAAGAACAGGTGGCATGAGACCAACAGTGAATACAGAAAAACAAACACTTTTTGATGGCAACCAACTCATACAGCAGTAGACCCTAAAAGTGTCTGATTCTTTCTACTTCCTTTAAAATTCCATCTCACTCCATTGCCTAAGGTGACTAATCGGTGACTTGAATCTTGTTATCCATCCTCTTAAAAAAAACGGATGGTCAAGGAAGCACAGAAGCAGTAAATGCAGGAGAGAGCTATCTGAGAATAAGAAGAAAGTAAGGAGAAAATTAGAACTCCTGTAGCAAAATGTCACAGTGAACAAACAATCTTATGAACTGCTGTAAAGCACTGCACCAGTACTGTTATCTGAAGTGTCTCCTTTTTTTCCACAAGTTCAGCCTGGCTAGTAGCTCACAGGACTCCATTTCCAGAAAGACCCATCTGTTATCAAACCCCCTTTTTGCTTAATCTGTCTAATTCTAAATCTACTGAATAGGTCCCCTTTTGGCTTGCGCTGCTTACCCCTTCATTTTGTTGCCCATGGCAGTTTCCTGCTTGCTGAGAAATCTATATCTTCTCCTGAATAATTCAATTACTGTTGCCTCTTGGTACCTCGTGAGAGGGATAGATTGCACCTGATAGTAAAGGAGTATTAATAAAGTACTTTTTTTTAAATGCAACACCATTTCTAGAGATACTTTTGGTGGAAGTATTTTCTCCCCTGGTTTATTTCCACTTAGCTTATCCCTAATTTCATTTTCTTTATAGTTAAAAGATGAAATGCACTGGTTCAAAAAACCCTTTTATTTAAAGAACAAAAGACCTCAAATCATCTCTGCTCTACTGCAAGTTAAAGGAATCTCAGCCTGTAAAACTACTTGACAGTGATGAAGGTACACGATGTGTGCTAGCTTTGGCCTAGCAAACTGTAAGTTCACCAATAAGAAAAGATTTCTTTTCAGTTGAAGTCAGGAAACCCTCAAAGACGAAATACTGATTCTTTGGCATTGTTACTAATGTTATGCATAGAAGCAGCCTCATAATCCAGTTGGAAATGAAAGGCAGGAAGACGTAATACATAATAATTCACAGAATCAGCCTTTTTCCCATCCTTTTGCTATTATGAGAAGACTTTCTCGTTGCAAACTATCTGCCAGCTGTATGAACAAATGTAATTGCATACACAGATAGAACACAATGATGGCAACAAAACCTAGAGCAGAAGAGATATGTCAATAAACATGTAAAAATTTATAATAGACTGATTTTAGGCTCTTTCCTCAGAAATTATATATAATAAAGCATATGACTTTTCCAGTCATCCAAATAGTTTCATTTCTGTTCTTTCCAAGTTGTTTATTTATGTTGTAAGATCTTAAATAATTCCAAGGGAAGTTAATTTGACGCTTCATTTAACTCATAAAACTAATTCATATAAATAGGGATCAGACTCCATTCACTCATAGAAGTTAACACCTACACTGAAAAGTGAAAGGAAAACAATAATCTTATTAGTATTTCTTTACACATGATTAAATATGCTGTGCATTTGCTATCAACTGCTATTACACTCTGAAATATCCTGAGAACACTGTACAGCTAGCAGAGGTTTTTTTTAAATAGGCAGCAGTTCTTTATAACATCCCCAAATTTCCATTAGGATTCCTCTTTGATTTGGGGGACTATACATACCTAATGCCTTCTTCAGCACACTTTGGTTTCTTTTTGCTAGAATTGAATCAAGTTATTGCAGGGATCAAGGTATCAAATAGTTGGAAACAGATTTATTTCATACATCCCTTTAATAGACTTGTACCAACAGAAGGCAACAGTAAATTTGCATTTTTTTTTTCTCTAGGTTTCTAACTATTTTGATGTATGCATTTGTGTTGTGTACCTAGTGGTTAAAAATCCTCTTTCAGGCTTTTCCATGACCAAGTCACTGCTAATGTAAATTTATTGAAGATATGTCCTTCCTCAGCCTCAGGCATGATCTGCTGGTATCTGGGGAAGTGCTTTCACTGTATAGGTCTGGTCACCTGCAGGAACATACAGCAGGAACAGCCTCTATAGGATTTTTGCATTGCTAGTTGGGAGAAATGGGTTCCTTCAGAAAGAAATCCAGAGACTGTATGAGTGTCTTGTATATCACAGAGACATTAACAAAATGACACGGTTATCTAGCAGTTGGGTAGTCTTGGATCCCCTTCTTATCTGTCCCTCTCTCATGGTTCATGGTATAAACTCAAAAAGGTTCAAAAGTCACTGCGTATGACAGGATTCAGAAGCGCGTTTTCTGCTTACAGTGTAATGTGCTGTAAGTATGAGGAACAAATGAAAGTTTTAAGTCTGATACTGAATGAGTTAGGAACTGATATGTAGCACTTCAAAGCTGTGATCCCTAGCCTTTTGTTGGTGTATACAGGAATAATCTCTGGCTTCGGGGGTACTTAAGCAGGGCAAAGTTTTGAGAGGAAAGTATCTGATAAATCAGGATAATGTAGTTTTAAGTTCTGGTATCTCATTACTTGTCATGGCTCTTAAAATTCAAGCTAGGCCTGGGGAACTGAAAGATATCAGATCTCAAAACTAATCCTGTTTTCTTGTCTTCATTCTACATCAGTAAGTGCTGCCTTCTGCTACTGTTATTACAGTAAGTATATTAAAAAAGTTTTTCCTTCCTGCCACTGATAAGAGGAGGCCTGGGGTGTGAACTGAAGAGTGCACTGACTCCTAGTTTTTGGTAGAAGCTACAGAAAAAAGTATGTGCATACAACAGAGTACCTTCTCTGCTAGCACATTAACAAGATATCTGGGGTGCAGTGGAGCTTTACAGTTTATTTCTGTGCCCGTGTGCCCCTTGTGTCTCTGAAAATCTTTCATTAAGTTGCTTTCAGCCCAAAAGCTATGTATTCCATTTTTGTCACCTCTGTCCGTATTGCTTGTGTTGTTCAATCACTCATCTTGGGAGGTCTTCTGCCACCAAGATGGATGGTGTGTTCATTTATTGCCCTGTCTTGCCCACATTAAGGAGGAGGCACTCAAAGATGTCAGCTTGTTTTTCTCCTGCCATTCTTCCATTGCTGGGTTTTCCCCCGCCCCTTGTTCACAGTGGCAGGGTCATCAGTTCTTCTACTATTTCTGTTTAATTACAGTCACAGAACTCTACATTCCTACTGTAACTGTTAATTAACAAATCTCTCTGACTATCTAACAGATGAAAAGCATTTAAATCCTACTGACTTCTTTTTTCCTCTCTCACTTTTTTCTTAGAAGTGTGAAAAAAAGCCTCCCCTCCATATAAACCCATATGGCTGGCTAAAATCAATGTCAAACTGATTTAATTCACAATCCTAGTTAGTTCTCTAATTAATTCATATTAGCATTCCTTAGTACCTGAGGATTATCCTATCAAAACATTGCATCCTAAGCTGAACACTATTACATTAAAATAGTAATAGTGAGGTGTACATTCTTACAAGCATTGAGACTTGGAAGCAAGAAACATACCGAAAACCTGGGGTTTTTTTGTCCAGAATGAGTTTAACAGGAGCAGCAGCCGTTAGCTTCCCCTACTGCCTGTAAATGTGATTACATTTGAGTCAGAAGGACCATGCTTCACAGAAATAAGCTATTTTAAGCTCTTTGATGAAAACTACTAATACGTAAAATATTGGAAAGTGAGGTAAAAACACATACACCTTAAAAATGTGTTCAGGATAACCACTGCTTCCCGATTGCCCCCCCCCTCTGAATTTGAAAAACAATCATAGTTTCCTTAGAGCTCACTGAATTTATTTGCACATTTTTCTCTCATTATTTCACTGCTGGAGGTTTTAGTTACATTGTCATGAATGACTGGTTTTCTGAATCTGAACTTTGCCATTTTTGATGTCCATGTACTTTCAATCAACTTTGAAGAGTTGGGGAGCTGTGTCACCACTAAATACAATTGTAGAGCTACACAACGTGACAAATTGTTTCATTTGCACTGTAACCATAATGCTACAAATTTTCTTTGGGAATGAAATATAGAGAAAATGTAATCTAGAGTCTTTGATAACTGACCCTCTAAAAGAGGCCCCTAACAGAGAAAAAAATGATCTCACTTTAAGGCATTTTAGAAAAGAAATTATGGGTTCCAGGTTGCACACCTAATTGTAGGTACTATTAATTGCTTAAGTCAACCCTTAGCGACTGCTGAGAACACAGGTTACAGGATTAAGTCCCAGCCCTCATAAACTTGAAAGGAAGATCTGCCTTCCTCCTAGGATTTCCAGACAGTGAAGCATACCTCACCTACTTTAGATAGCTGAATGCAGATAGTCGAGTAAATGAGAGAGGAAGGCACATCATCATCAGATTGATATGAAAAAAATTGTTTTAGAAGAAAATTATTCACACTGTCACACAGTCATTTATTTATTATTTACTATAAACATATCTTCAAATAATTTATACATACGTAAATGCCTGCACTGTAGATATATCTGTTTGGAAAGAAGGATCTGATCCAAACTCTCAACTGGACTGGATATCTAAAATGGGAGGAAGACTGATCAGCTGGGGTAGCTGAAGAGTTTAGTTCAAGTGTCTGCTGTAGGTAGATTTTACTTGCTTATGCAAAAGAAAAGATAGAGAAACAGGCTGAAAAAATTCTCATTGCAAATAAAACTAGCTACTTGCCTGGTAGCTTATCAAGACCCTTGCGAGGACTTGTGCAGAAAAAAGAAATAAACTTAAATTCTTACTTGCAATCGGGCATTGAAGGGGGAAGGGCAAGCTGTTTCACAAGAAAATCTCCAGTACCTTCATCTGGGACTAATGTATGCCCATAGCACACTTTGTCACCATCAAAAGTCACAGCTTACTCTCTGAGCAATGTAACACTCGGAAGTGGTGCAGTGAGATCTCTGAAGGAACACCTGAGTCAGAGTCAAGAGCTGAGCTTCTGCCCTGTGCAAGATTTATTTCTGCACTTGCACTGTGGCAGACATTCACATGACCTGGGGGAAGAAATATTTACTTAAACAGAAATGCCATATCATATGTCATAAAGTACCATCCCTAGGCTACACCTGCCTTTCCAGAGGGGGAAAAAATCATCCATAGGTCCTGCACTAGAGCTACCAACTTAATTGAGATATCTCAGATAGCCTAGGTGAACTCAAATGTCATGAGACATTTTTTCCTGTGTTCTACCTTATGATTTGAGTTAAGGGAACCTAATCAACACCTTATGGTAACATCCATTAAAACACATAAATTCTATGCATGTAGATGGCAACATACATAGCAGGTAGTCTTCATTATAGCCAACATAAATCTAGTCAGTGGAGCCCAGGTAGTGATTCAGCTTAAAATAATCAACTTATGATTGGCCAGTCTAGATGCTTTGGATCTTAGTAGTTAGCAGCCCAAATGAGGGCACCTAATGAGTGGCTGCAGTATGGAGAAAAAAGAGGTCAGAAACTCATAGAAGGAGATGCTACCTCACTACTCATCTTTGCTGTTCCTAGAAAACAGCATTGAGCAAGAGTGATCTTTAACGATCCTTACTGTCAGGGGCTTAGATAAACCAGGAAGTCTGTGATGCAGCGGTGTAGAGTGGGTTTTAGCAGCCTTCTCAGGTTGTAGGAAGAAAAGAGTTGGAGTAGTTTAAGTGCTGCTGTTATCTATATTACTTCCCTTGTCTGACCTCCAAAACTCTTCCTCTTCTAAACAAATCTGAAGAATCTTTCTTTGTGTGTGTGTGTGTCCTATTTTAGCAATCTCTCTGAGTTACCCTCTTGAGAATAGATCATCTCATTCCCCATTATTTTCACATCACCTTGAACAATACTGAAAGGAATAGTTTGTGTATCTTTTTTTTTTCATTTGTTTCTGATGAAAACAGTGTATGTAATCACACAGTCTTTGTTTATGTCTGTGTATCCTTCTGGCAACTTTTGAACCTTCTGTTTCTTTTCAATCAAGATTAGGATTCCCATGTGGCATCCCTTAAAAAAAGTAAACTGACTAAAAGAGAAATCAGGATTGAAAATTCATAAATTTGTTCCCAATAATTCTTGATCATGTTTGTAAAACACAGTATTGAAAATCAAATATGGCATCTTGTCTTACTTCCAATGTTCTCTGTCTTTTAGATACAGGCACAGATAGCAGGAAAGATTAGCATCATGTGATTTAAAGGCCAATCGACTAAAAGACAAGAACCCATAGGAAATTAAGTCACATTCATTTATAATTGAATGTGATTGCAACTGAAGAGCATGTGATTGCCATAATTTTAATGACTGCAAACATTAATGTAAGTAAACTAACAGTTTGTATAAGAAGTAGGTATACAGGAAAGTTACAGTTTTCAGGAGTATTATTCATTGAATTCATTCAACAGTAAACAACCAACGTACCTTGCTGAGAATTAATTCCAGTTTACACTGATGTATTTACAGGCTTGTAAGGTGGCCTTCTCCATGTCAGGTGGACTGATTTCCTTAACATTTTCAAAGGCAGAAGAATTTCACATTTCTCTGAATGCCACTTGACTGCAAGTAAGAATGTTAACAGCTTGTGAGAGTGCTAATTAGAGCATCACAAAATTTATTGGGCTTCTTTGACACTAACTTAACCAGAAGATGAAACTCAATATGTTATGAAAAACTGTGGATTTTATTTCCATCTGCATGGTTGAGCAAGGAATCCTAAAAGTCAGAATTCAGTTTTCGTTCATATAATGCCACTTTTTCTTTTACACGTCTTTTTATCATATTCTTATAAACTTCCAGGTTCCAGGGCAACATATCACCTCTTAGGTTTGTACTGGAATAGATAAATTCCTGTCTGCCTTTTTCTCATTCAGCTTCTCTGAACTCAAGACACATAAACGTACAAACATCTACCCACACCCAATTAATAAAATTAACAAGCAGATGCTTCATTCATACCTTTCCTGTTTTGGTGGTTGTCTCTATAGTGCCTTAAAGAGAGCGTTAGAGATACAACAGCTTTGCTTTCTCAGCTAGAAAGTGTTAGAGCTTGAATAAAGTGAGCAGCTATGCTTAATTTTTAGGTATCTAGTCAGAACTGGTTAAGATAATTTCATAGACTGTTGATGGAATTAGGTAAAATGCCATGAAGGTCTTAGGGAAGAGATGCCATCTGGTTCACTTCTGTGACAGAAAGTTGCAGACAGGATCTTCCTCTGGAGACCTCTTCTTATCGGTCTTCATATACATGTGTGGGGCCATACTTGGTATGGTCACATACACATAGCATGGGCATTCCCACAGATATCATCTCTTCTCTCAGTACCAAAAATTCATATGCAAGTTCAATATTCTGTTAGATAAATTGGGACTTCACATCCTCGATCCACACATGGCAGCTAGAGAATTTTTATGAAACAACATTGGTTGGAAAATAAAATTTTCATGTTATATTTCAGAAACAATTTTACATACCAGCCTTCCTGCTTTAGCATCTACATGATGTGGCTAAGGTACCCTAGGGTTCACCTCATCGCAGCTCCCATTGGATTTTGCCATATTTGGGTATTTGGAAATCTAACTAACTTTTCTTTAAATTAAGAATTCATATTAGATGAATTTTTCTTCAATGGGATTCACGATTTTCAAAAACCTGACATCAATTGCTCATGTGAATTGCTTTGAAATCTGCATCTTTATGTCTGGAAACTCTCAAAAGATTTCCTTGTTCCTCTTATCACTTACTTTCTCTAAGAAAAAAAATAATGCTTGATTTCAGTCTACTGCATGTAATTTTAACTGTTTGATGAAGCAGCACTCCCAAGATAGACGAATCAAATCCCATCTTCCTGGAGTAGTAAGTTCTTTTAAAATTATCTGTTATTTACCTGATTTTTAAAAAAGGACAAAAACAAAGCCACACAGGTTTGAAAATTTTCAGTAACTCACTTTTTTAAATTGGAAAATGTTATCATTTGCATTTTTTTCCCAGGGTGGGAATTGAAAGTATCTTTGGAATATTTGGGGGGTTTCCTCATAAATTATTCAGATTGTATTCAACTATACAGGAAATTCTCACAAGCAATTACTAGGAGTTTTAGAAGAAATTTTAAACATTTCCATTAATTTACCTAACAAGCTGGCAATTTGTTTATTTTTAATACACATGCATTGGAAGTGACAATGACAACTGGGGATTGTTTTAAATGTCAAATTGCTTAATTAGTTGCTGTACTGAATTAATCATTCATGTTTTAATGCTCATAAGGGAAAGTACATGTGTAGAGGGGCTGTTTTCTTGATACACATGAATACCAAGATATTTACAGTTTCATTTTTATGA
Organism: Nycticryphes semicollaris; assembly: GCA_013400055.1. Classification (NCBI taxonomy): domain Eukaryota; kingdom Metazoa; phylum Chordata; class Aves; order Charadriiformes; family Rostratulidae; genus Nycticryphes; species Nycticryphes semicollaris. The sequence continues at coordinate 323,797 of VXBJ01007806.1, forward strand.
TGTAAATCATCATGCTAATCTTTATAACACAAAAACTTGAAAAAACTGAATTTTGCAAATATTTTTGTTATTTTTCCTGATAACAGAAAGCATAACCCATTTATGAAGAAACACTAAGAAAATGTCCAACAAACTTCATTTTAAAGACCACTTACACATCCAGTTTAAAAACTGAGCACTTTTCCTATAACGCTGATTTTACTTTAGATAGTATATGGATAATTTTGTCTGCTTGAAAAGTTCTTAAAATGTTTCTACTGACATCTGAAATAAAAACAGGAAAACATGAAAAATGTACCTAAAATGTACCTAAATATAAGAAAAAGTATTATGTTTGCTCCACCCCCAAAAAAGTGCTATTATCTCACATGAACAGCAATACGAAGGAAACCATTGCCTATGAAAATTGTGACTTGCGCCCTGAAAATGAAGTGCTCTTTTTAACTCTCTTAAGAATAGTGTCTTTTTTAATTGACCACTTAATTTTTTCATGTTCATATTTTCAAGCTTTGTGCAAGAACCAGAAACGTTAAAATATGTCTTTATTTTAAGAAGACTTAAATCTGATGAAAAGATGGAAGAAGCTAGGTCTTTAAGAACAGCAAGTATCCTGAATTTTGAAGACACAGAAATTGCATAGATTGAGCCATACAAAAGGCTTGAATGAGGAGCTCCTGGGAAGATAGCATTCAGGAGGTCTAACCAGGGCACATTTCATCAAAACTGACTATAAAAGAAAAAGTGTGAAATTGGCCAGATGTAAAGTGCTTCAAGTACACAAAGCCAACAAAATGAACTCTCTCTAGCTCCTTCAGCTACTACAGCTACATTATCTTCAGAAAAGGATGTGGTTATAAAGTTATTCCCTATTTATTGATATCTTTAAAATGACTGTTTTAACAACTGTCAATATAATTGGACTTCTATGCTTCTTCATGCTACTGTTATGCTTTATGTATGTTATGATAGACTGTATTAAATGACATGTCTGTATATTTATAAATAAATTACAGACTAAGGCAAGAATATATATGAAATAGGCAACTGAAATAATTTCTAGAAACTTCCCATCTTCTCATTGGACGTATGAGGGTTAAAATGCTCATAATATATTATGAAAGAGTGAATTCTTACTGTAGAAAGAAACAGTAGCATTATTGCGTGGTATTTACACTAGAAAGATATTGTTCCAGGAGTCATGTGCAAATGAGATTTTAGCACAAAGAGACTTGACTGAAAATAGTCAAGTAGCGTATTAGGTGTTTTGCTGACAATTATTTTTTTTCTGGTCTCTTAAGCATTATTATCCCTTTATCCTCAGTTGTCAAAGGCAACAGAAACACTTGTTCTTCAGCGGTGATAATAAATTGTCAGAACAAGATGTGAATCACACCTGAATTTCTTGGATTATAAATTTATGTACTAGTCTGTAAAGAGGAAAGGGAATGTTTTATTTTCCTGTGCTTTTGAAAGTTGCTTTGTTGTGGGTATTTTGGTTTGGTCTTTTTTTTTTTGTTGTTGTTGTTGTTGGGGTTTTTTTTGGCAGAACAAATATTTCCTGTATCCTTGGAACAAGTTTTTCCTACACTATTGAAGACAGCTGATGTGGTCTTGATCAACATAATACTCATTTTCACTTAAAAATGTTGCAACTATGAAAGTTTCCTGCAGCAGTCTACATACTTCTCTATATGGGCAAATGGTCCTTGGAAAATATCCTTGCACTGTCGTCCAGCAGTATAAAAGAGTTGTGGCATCATTTGGCTTCACGTGCATTAAGAGGAGGGAAAGCTTTTCTCCAAATTTCTGCAAGCTCTTCGGCAGAAAGCCATTATTTATGTAGATGCTAAAGAAGTAAAGGTATCATCCTACCTGTGTGTGTACCTCTGAACTCAAAACAAGTGGCTCAGCATTCAAGTTATAATAAAAGCTCAAGGGTGGATTACTAGATGAAACATGACGAAATGAATAAGTAATAAGGAACAGGCTACAAGACCAAACAGCAATAGATGTATGTTTCCATTTTTATGATAATAAAATAATAAAATAAGGTGCATACACCCATGCACATACGCAGAGGATGCCAGAGTAATTAATTCTGCATCCATCCACAGTTCTGCAGCTGGTGCCAGCACGTCTGTTTGATTTGTTATCATCTTACGTACAACGAAGGATGTGCCCCCTTATGCTTGCAATCATAGGAAGCTGCAATAGGCTTTCACAAAATCCTAGGCATGTTATATCCCAAGAGGTTTTATGCAGCTCTGAAGGTTGGGTTTTTTTTAATGACCAGCAATCAACATTCGTGTGTATGTTTGTAATATTTAGGGTTTATAACTAGAACAGCATAAACATTCATGACCTTTGTTCTAAGGCCATTGAGTACTTCAGTGTACAGAAATATTAGTCCCTTGGAAAACATAGATATAGTCATAGTGTTTTGGTATCTCCTAGTTATTAAATGAATCTATTAGTTACAGAAAATGGTCATATAAGACTGTAAAAAATATACTTCTAACTGTCACACTATTCTGTCTTCTGTATTTACAAGTGGACAATGTATAATCTTCCTCCTTGCTGCTTCTGCCTTAGTGTTCTTGCATGTTCCTTGACACATATTCCATTAATACTTTTAATAAATGTAACAAATCAGCATAGTGATGTTGTATTCTATCTCCACAGTAAAAAGCAGGGTTTATGTGTAACCAGAGAGCAGATATTTCAGAAGAAATCAAAATTGTTTAAAGAAAAAAAATCCTGAGACATCTTCATAACCATTACCATTTAGTATAATCTCTGACTTAATCTATGCACTAGACAATACCAGTTAAATACCAGTCTTTTTTTTTTTCCAGTTTTATGGTAACAACATGAAGATTAAGCGAGGTAACCTGCTATCCTTATGCAGGTATTACTCTCCCACAGGAGCTAATCCACAGGGAAAAAAAAACCAAAACAAAACAAAAACCAAAACAAAAATCCCCAAACAGAAAAACCTGATGGATACAACATGTTAGGTTATTATCTAGTTAAGAAGGTATTTACACTGCTTTCCTATTGGCTCTGTCCTTGCATATGTCTCTTCTTTTCATGATTGCAGAAACTCTGAAAGTATACGCTTACCTGACTACCTTGCTTCATCCTTACTCAAACACATAAAAAGGGAGTTGATTTACTGACATTAAAAATATATATATATAAAATCTGCTTGAATATCTTCATCAATATTTGAAAAAAAGAAAAAAAAAGGGAAAACCTGAAATATTGAAAAAAAAACCCTGTATTTTATTTCCAGCCATGTTACTTCTTGTAAACTGTAAATATGTTCAAGCCACTAAATAACTACTTTTGGCTCTCTCCAAACTGTAAACTTACAGTTACACAAAAATCATTTTGGAAACCTTAGTTAAGCTAGGTTATTCTGTGACCTGTGCTCATTCAGATAGGGAGTTCAACTGCACATATTGAAATTCCACAGGAATTGTTAAGAACTCACAAGACTAACAATGACAAGATGTAGACATCTGATGATGGCATCTGTGATCTGTGGAGAAAAGATTTTACAGAAGGTCAATATTTTATTATTACTATTACAAGCATCTGGTTAGTGTCTAATGATAAGCTCATCTTCATAATTTTTCAACACATTAGTAGTTAAAAGTTAGGTACAACTTTCTCTCAGGGCTTAAAATCTTAAATAATTTTACTTGAATGCACCTTATGCTAATATGACAGGAGTATCATCAGAGCATAGGAAGAAAAAAAAATTAAAAAATGGTATTACAGTGTAGACTATGCATTTCACACTCTACGCAATAATTATTATCAAGGAAAGTTAATTATATCTTCCTCCATTTCCTCATTTTTATGATGTGTTCTTTTCAGAATCTATTTTTCTGCCTCCTTTAAATACATTTTTGAAAAAATTAATAAACCAGGTCAGCATTTTACTTTTTTTTTCCAAATCATACTGTATTCATTTAAAAATATATTCTGACTCCTTTTTTCTAGGTAAATCTTTGGCAACTTCCTATCTGTTTTGGCTATTTATTATGTGAATATTTTGCTTTAAAAGGATTCTATATATAAACATGTAGTTACAATGCCAAAAATAAATTGTAAGTAGTTAATGCCTGATGCCACTTTCAATTACAGAGTCTTTTGGGAGGATATATAGAGGTAATTTAAATTATCTCATGATGATTTTGAAATGGGAATACCATGAATATTTGACATTTTGAGTTTATTTTTTTAAATAAATCTATTGGAGAGGAGAGCCATCTTAATAAGTTATACAGTGCTTCATGTAGGTACCTCAGCTTTCTCAGGACAGAAAAGGATTGAGAACAGTCAGGACAAATGTGTCGTAATGTATTTTAGCACTCAAATTCTTGTAGTTTATCACAGTATATTAAAAAAAAAAAAAATTGCTTAAAGTCCCTGAGGTGCAGGAAGGCTTCTTGCCTGTGCACACATATCAGCTAGAATAAGACCTTTCCAGCCTTTCATACACTTCAAGAGTGAACTCCATCAAATAGCATGTTTTTTACCAGCTGCTGATCCCTGACATTTCAGTGATGGGTCATCAGTTCATCAGCTTGCTTAACTGCACTTAGTTTTGAATGCTTTGAAAACAGAGTTTTGGTTTTATTGCCATTTGCAGCTAACCAGTTTTCTCAAATGTTGACTTTTAGCTCATCTAAATAGATGAATGTCTGGCTTCAAGGTAAGGGATACTTGATTCATAGTTCTGTACAATGTCATTCCCTTGAAAGGAACGGGAGGAAATGGGAGCATCAAGTAAAATTGCTCTGCAGTGGGCTTCAGCACTCAGCTAGACTCTTTTTCAAGTTTCAAAAATAAAGATTAAGGCCCAAGGGTTTAGGAAAGAAAAGCCACTGCCTACCAGTCAAATAGCAGAAACCCTCTCCTCCTTCCCTTTCTCGGACTTCAAGAGTAACGTCTAACATACATATGACCTGTGGAGTGTGAGCATTTGGATCAAAAGCTACCCCTGCGTAGAGTCAGTGGTGGATCAAGATTTAATTCATTACAGGAGATCTTTCATAAAGCAAATGGAAGAAATAAAACTGTAAGGCTGAAAATAAGGTTGGTTTTTAATTGCTTTAGCAGTCTTCCAGAAGGCTGATCTTGGTCAAGTTATTCATTTAATTACGTACCATAGAGCAACTATAATTAATTAGTAATCTCATAGTGCATTTTCCTTCAAGCTCAGCCTGCTGGTAGGAGGTAGACAGCACTGCCATTGGCAAGCAGAAGTACTCACTTTCTGTGCATAATACAGTAGGACTGCTGTTCTCTCTCTTGCATCCTATTTGCATGATGAGACTTTAGGAGAAAAGACCTTCTTATGATTAACTAGCTAACTCCAGTGTTAAAAGTAGCACAGAATGCAGTTTGCACTGCTTTAACTTATCAAAGGTAGAGGAGATTATTACAATTATATCTCAGGGCAAAGTGATATTACAGAAGCATAGTGTAAAACTTGTCACTGGTACAGACTTGTAATAATGATAATCTGTTAAACTGGCAATAATCTTAGACCTGTATTGACAGTGCCTAATATAAAGCTTCGGTCTCAGCTCTCTCATCATCCTGACTCACAAGAAAGGAATGAAGAAAAAGATTATAAACAGCATTTTATATTAATATTAAATTTCCTCATTGCCCTAACAGTTCATCTCCTATTATATGCACTTATCAAAACAGCAGCCAAATTTACCCATGAATAATAATAATTTTAAAAATAACCAATTTGCTTTAAAAGCATATGCCAGAATTCCTAAGGGGAAAAATAATTAATATAGTTTCCATTTTTGTTCTTGGTTACCAAGTCAAAGTACATATGTGTGTTTGTATATATATATGTATACTTGGGAGAAGTCTTTGATGCATTCAGAGTAAATTTTCACAGGCAGAAAAAATTTCCAGTATAATAAAGAAATGCATGTTCAGATTTAATGTATTTATAACTAACAGGAAAATACATACAAATCTGCATCTGAGTATTAAAACTCAAAAAAAAAAATATAAAAGAGTATTTGCACACCATTCACTGACAGGCATTCAGGCTGCATGATTTAACAGAAATGCTGTAGTGGGATTATTAGATAGAGGTTTTCCAGTCTAAAAGCCTAAGTACAAAACAAATGACTTGCATGCTGTGCTTACATTTAGGTAATAGACAGAAATGGTTGCTCACTCAGGGGTTCCCACTCCAAGTGATTGCAAAGCTGGCTGGTGATCATGATTCTCCTCCACTTGTGCAGCATCTGGTTTGTTCTTTTTCCTTGCTGACATGATTTTACTGACATGTTCAAATAAACATTATTTGCTCTTTCCTCACTCACTGTTAAGAAGTCCAACCTTGTTTTTGCCTCCTGGAGAAGCATGTTGCTTTGTGCCAGCCACAAAACCTCCTGTGTTACTACTGGTGTAAGGGCTGGCACCATATGGGTTTAGGAGACCTCAAAATATCACTTCCCTTCACACCTCCTTAAAACCTGAGCAAGACAAAGGGTTAAATAAATCTTTAAATATTATCAGAACTGCTTGTGCTTTGCATCAAGACATCATATCATGTATCAGACAATTAACACTGATGTTTTGAAGTGTTGTTATGCAAAACCCAGTAACAATATCTTTCTTAGCAGCCTCACGGTCAATATGGAGAATCTGAGGATTGCATACTGAATCCACAAGTGATCGACTCACATTCTTCTTCAGCATTCTGTGCATATTATTTCCTTCTGAATATTAATGTTCTATTAATTAATTCTCTCTTTTCTGATATGTCCATAAAGAAAGTTGATGGTGTACCAGGTTATTGAAAATGGTTCATGAAAAGCATTAAAGAATTGGTAGGGTGTCCTTTCATCTTCACTCAGGGAATACCGATGATGTTTCATCAAATCAGCTTGTTACGTGAGAACCACAGTCAGAAGAAACCGTGTTATAAAAATGACTAAGTCTTTAAACACTTCATTTTGACAACAATTTTGTGATTTTGGCATTGAATCCTAGAGATTCCCTTCCCATAGTAAAGGCCACTGTAATTTTCTAACAGGTGCAACATCTATGAAATTGAATGTTTTGGGTACAACAATACACTAGCAGATTTTGGCCTCAGTGATAATTTTGTATCTCTGGATACTCTGCAATTTTGTACTCTTGGAAATTAGGCCATTAAGCTTTAACCAGTAAGCCAGTTGTACTGAACTGTACATCTTGAAAAGGGAAACTACAAAATCATACCGCGCCATGGAGCAGCAGGCCAACAGAGTCACCCTAGTGGGAGAAAGGAAGCAATATTAATTTTGGAAATTTCTCTTTTTCTACAATGAAACTAATCTCAAGAGAGATGCCAGAACAATCAAAACTACGTTCATGCTGTCAAGGTGTTAGGATGGATTTAAGTAATCCCGAACTCCTCTGCAGTGGTTCACACAGTGATAGAAAGACAGAATTCAGAGCATAGCTAAACAATAATAAATGTCATGGAAAATACACAGAACTAAAGCAGGGGGAGAGGGAAAAAAAGAGAGAGAAACAGAGAGGTTATTATGAGAGAAACATGTCTAGAGAAGTCACAATAGCTTTCTGCAAACAATTGTATAAATATAAAGAGGACAGGACTCAATTATTCATATTGACTACAGTAAGAAATAACGGACCAATACAGCATAGAATTGTTGTCTGCAAATAAACTAAAATGAAAATTATTTTTTTAGAAAATGAATCACTATAATTAGCACTAAAAAGACTTCATGGATAACTAAAACTGTTCTGGGGATTTTCTTATCAGTAGGGATTTTTTTTTTTTCTCATCATGGAAAGAGTAAAAAGAATTCAAACTAACCTTGCCATTAGAAAAAGAGACGTGACAGTCATTACAGCAATTTCTTTCTGAACTAGTGGATTGCATGGTAAATTCAGGGTGCAGCAAAACCAACATTTCTATATACAATATCATAGAATTCAGGGACTTATAACAAAGTGAAAAAAAAAAGTCAGTTAATTTGAATCATTCTGTGCTGACCATGTGCCTTTTTTAAATGTTACAATACCTAGATTGTGTACTTAGAATGGGCAGCTAGATTATCGTCATGGAATGATGGAATCCCGGAATTGTCAGAGTTGGAAGGGACCTCTAGAGATCATCTAGTCCAACTCCTCTGCTAAAGCAGGATTGCCTAGAGCACATTACTCAGGACTGCATCCAGGCAGATCTTGAAGGTCTCCAGAGAAGGGGACTCCACAACCTCCCTGGGCAGCCTGTCCCAGTTCTCTGTCACACTCAGACTGACACCTGTCACCTAAAGAAGTTTTTCCTCATATTTAAATGGAACTTTCTGTGTTCTAGCTTGTACCCATTGCCCTTCGTCCTGTTACTGGGTACCACTGAAAAGAGTCTGGCTCCATCCTCCTTTAGGTACCCACCCTTCAGGTACTTATAAGTATTACTAAGGTCTCCCCTCAGCCTTCTCTTCTCCATGCTAAAGAGTCCCAGCTCTCACAGCCTTTCCTTGTATGGGAGATGCTCTAATCCCTTAATCATCTTTGTTGCCCTACTGGACTCTTTCCAGTAGTTCCCTGTAAAATTGTTTTCCCCAGTTTTCAATCAGTCATTGCGACTTAGTCAAAACCAAATTGGAATCAAATCTAAAATAATTTATCTTCATTACCAACCCTTGATATTTTCCTTATTTTTCCTGCACTCTACAAGAACTTTGGATGTGTCTCTTTAAAGAAAAATGATCTGATCTAATGTTTCTCCAGCAGGCATTCAAGTAATGACAGTTAATTTTTATTAAAAATCCCACCTTCTAATATTTATCCTATGTTCAAAGAAAAACAGAATCTACCCTCTGGTGCAAGTATCTACAGACTTCTCCTACAACATCCCTCAGTTCCCTTCCTTCCATATTTCATTCAGGAAATCTCACTGTGCTTCCTCTCTCGTATCTCTGGAGTGCTCTATATACAACGCTTTCTTCTTGACACCTTTCCTGATTAGGCTCTAGACTGTATTCCAATCCTGACCTTATCTCACTAAATCTAAGTGATGCCAAAGGGCTATTTTGTTTGCTTACAGTTTATGTGTACTAACATTAAGTTTTCTCTTTGGTCTTTTTATTACATTTTTCCTATAACAATGCACAGATATGTAAGATTTCAACAAGATATGTTGTTACATCCCCTTGTATCTCATTGATAATCTTGGTGCCATTTTCTCAATGAGATTTCAATCTATTGGTTATATTTTTTTTTCTCTTTCTTTTTCTCTTTCTTTTTCAAACATGACTTTGTTAACACACTTTGTCACTTGTCCCTTACCCATACTATAAACTTTAAACTGATTCATAAGTCAATGACTTTCTCCTATCTCAACAGGCACATTTCAGAGAAAATCATCCAGTGAAATATGGGAAAGAAATATCAAGAAAATATCAGGAAAAACTGATTTTGGATTCTTAAGAAATTCTGATCATAAGGGAAAGTAGAGCCACTCAAAGTTGGTTTTACTGTTGAGGATATGATGACAACCTCACTTTTTCTAAAAGCTTTTTTTATTAAAAGTGACCAAAAAGTGAAACTTTCTTATTAGTTCTTCACATTTTCTTAGCTGACCTTCAAAATTTTCTGCTCAGGAACTGTGTCAAGGTTTTTACACGAAAAACAATGGAAAGGACCCCCAGTTCATAAAAAAATGTAATAAATAAATGAATATGTTTAAAGCTGCTTTGTGCTTCTGCTGGTCATTTCAATAAACAGGAGTATTTGTCTTGGGAACTGTGAAAGCCTGTACTAAATGTTACATAAAACAGTCTAGGAGACAGTTATAAATAAGCTAAATAGCTATGAGCTGCTGAAATTTGGTGGAACTGTGAAGAAATCATTCAGTTTCTAGACTTATCTTTGCACTTCATATGGAATAGCCTACATAAAAAATGAACACTAGAAAATAGAGGAACCAATAAAACTACAATGTTCCCAATGTTAATGTAAGAGAGAAAGAAGTAAAGCTCTCCCATAAGAAGAATTTTGAAAGTGAGAGAAGTAACTTCTGTCAGACTGTGAAATGGCTGCCACCTCCTAAACAGGACAGAATAGTAATGTGGAATTGCGCTGTTACACAAACGAAGGGCACAAAAATTGTACAACAAACTCCCAGGAAGGCCGGGAGCACAGTTGTAACATTCTGTACATGTGATATGTATGTATCATGTACTCTTGAAAGCTACGGATTATGAAGCAACCTATTTGAGCAACCTGGTCTAGTGGGAGGTTTCCCTGCCCATGGCAGGGGGGTTGGAACTAGATGAACTTTAAGGTCCCTTCCAACGCAAACCATTCTGTGGTGCTATGTTTCTATATTTTATTCCCCCAATTGGGAAATTACTGAAACTCTACTAGTGCTTATTCTAGAATTTTTACAGTGATAATGGTGGCAGTTTTGCAAATGTATCTGTCCAGATCTTCCTCTTTCATTTGTTATCTCCCTGGAGAGTTAATGTACAGCAGGGTTGAGGAATACACAGACTCTATACCAAAAAATCAATATTTAAATAGGCACCCCGTTTTAAATAAGAAAGCAGAGTTTAATTTCCAGAAGTTCTTTACAACTTTGATTCCATATAAAGGTTCTATATATAGTGAATGAATTCTTAATAAATCAGAAAATCCAACTCATTGTCATTTCAAGATTAAGAATTTTTCGTGACAACAATATATATAGACTCACTTTTTTCCACATTCTCAAAAGAGTGTTGGAATGTTTTTTCTGGTCATAATCAGTTTAGGTCAGATATTTAAAAAATTCAATATGAAAAAAACATATTCATTTAAGCAAAATATTTCAAAAATAGACCCAAGTTATCATCTTCTAAATCTAATAGTGTGGAACGTCCAGGGAGCTAGAAATTCTAGAAATTTTATGACATACAGAAATTACTTTAACCTTCCAAGCAGGTATTTCTTGTATTATTTTTGGCATAATAGAGAACAGAGGGAATATATGATCAGATAGATTTTTTAGAGAAAGAGTTGCAACACACTCAGAGAGTAGACAAAAATAAATGCTACTACTCCATTTCTTACTTCAGGGACTCATTCCCTCCTTTCACAACAGATGTGCGCAAAGAATATACTGCTCAGCTACTTACTCTAATGAATACTACCTCATTGTACTGATAATACACTGACATCATTTAGTCATACAGCAGCAATGCAAAGAGAGAAAGAAGAAAAAAACCCTCTATCTCCTGGAAAGTGCTAGAGAGTTCTGGGTCCTTCTGCAAATACACTACAGTGCACAACTCCAGGATTTCTTCTTACACAAAGTGAAATGCATGAGGAAGTTTGAAGAGAAGGAGAAGAGACTGCTGGATTTTCAGGTACAGTTTCAATTTCTAAACATATGTTTACACTTCACATGGAATATCTCCACTGTAAGATTGGAAGCAGCCAGAATATTAATCCAGAAATAGATATTTAGAAGTGCCCCACACCCACCAGTTCCCAGCACATGCCAGGCAGCTGAGCATAAGATGCAGGCTGGGTTCTGAGATTCAAAAATCAAAATAGAAAAAGAAAAACAACAAAGGTCGTCTTTTTCCCTCTGTCTGACTAGGATTATGCCCCCAAAATCCCCTCAGTATTTCTGTATAAAGGATAACTTCACTAAAGAAGTGCAAAAACCACACTCTTTCTCCCAGGTCAGCCTATAACCTGGAGCAAGGGCCGTCTGTTCATGCCAAGATCCTGGAGGCAAAAGTCCTGTTATTACCAGAGCCTTTGAACAACTGGTGTCAAGCAAAAGGGATGCAACATGTAAATTGCACTGACAACAACAGAGTGTGTCTCAGCATGTCCTTTTCCATCCTGTAGTGTTGCCTATGAAAGGCAGTGAAAAGGGTAAGATGAATTGGAGGCTCCAGCTTTCTATGTCCATTTCAGCAGTTGAGGAATTCTTAATTTTAGGGCAATTGTGATCAGGGAGCTGAAATGGTGCCTTCAACAGATCTAGGAATATGAGGTAGTTATCTGCTTAAAAAGCAAAACAAAACAAAAAGGAAAAACCAAACCGCCACCGCCACCACCACCAACAACAAAAGCAAAAGAGGAAGGGATTTGGGGAGTTCAAGGAAAGTTCAAGGCAGATTAGAAGCCTGTGAAACTGGTAGTCCCTCACAGATTTACATGCTTCTCTGCCTTTTGGGCCCCATGCCTCTTGTTATCAGACAACTACAACTTCAGTAATATGCTCCAAGTATCAGGGATTCAAGTGCTTTCTGCAGTGCTGCTTCTCTACAAAATGATTCTCCACATGCAAACTGCAGTTCTGGTGGCGACCTGTATACTTTCAAAACACTCCTCTGCATGATACCCTCTTCAAAATGTCAAGGCTATACTCTAGTAACTGCTGCGTAGAGACTTTCTGAATAGGCCGGTAACCCCAGCCTTGAGGTTCAGCTCTCTGTGATGGAAAATTCAGTTTTATGAATCACAGCCGTGTGGTACTGGCTCAGTTTTACAAAGAGATCAGCTGCTTAAGCTATAGACAGTATGTAAGATAAAGCTATGTAAGGTAAGAAAGGTAAAAACATAGAAAGAATGTTGAGAGGCTGATGGTCATCAACTCAAGCATTAAAAATACCTTTTATGAAAAGATATAAAACAATAAGACAGAAAAGAATCATAAATTAGAAGAAAACACCCCAACTAAGTTCAAGAAGGAACTGTTCCAGGGAATAACAGAGGTTGATTCTTGATTCTACTCTAACTGTATGATGCCTGCCAGCTAACAGGGACTCATTAGGTGGCTCAGTGGGAGTGGGGAACATATTAATGCTTAGGTCAGTAAGACAACAATCCTTGCCATCTATTATTAAGTGAAAAAAAAAAAAATGCCACGTACTAGCAAGTTACATGAGTCCTGCTTGTAGAGATTTTTTGTACACGGTGAAAAATGCACAAACGCAAGTGATTGGGTATGCGCATGCATAAGTAAACTAGCAGGCAGAGGATACTGTTTCAGCAAGGCCATCCTTCCCCACCTGGCCTGGAGAACCAGCAAAGGGGGCTGAGAGGGCCACTGGCTGCATTCAGTAGTTACTATGGATAGAGAAATATATTTTGAACTTTAAGTTAGTGCCAAGACAGCAATTCTTACTGCTTGCTACTGGAAGGTTCATTGCAGGATGCTCTCCAGGCCCAGCCCATTACCCCAAAAAGTTCTCCCTGTAACCTCCTGCTGTGGTACTCACTGTCAGCTGAGTTCTGATGTGAACACCACAAAGAAAGAGCATTCAGTGCACAGACAAGAAATGGCTAATTATTTATGTAGGTTATGTACTGCATTACTGCCAGCCCCTAAACAATATCACTGACTCAGCCATCTTCTGCCAGTGTGAAGACAGGGTTTAGAGGGTACCTCTCATGGTTGAGCACTGTCAATTCTGAATAATTCCACACATGCTTGCATGGGCCATGTGTTTGTGCTAAGAATGGCATCATCCCAGGCTCAAATATGAGTCTACTCGTTAGATACATTTCCATCATCTGTAAAACCCAATCTTAGTTTGTCCAGGAGTGTTTTAGCAGAAAAGCATGGTAAGAGGTCCTGTCAATTGAAGTCACTGAGGTAGAAGTTCATGGTGTTTTATAATTATGTTGCATTTCTCGACTACTTTGTGTGGTTCATGTTCTTCAGCATAGCCTTTCCCAGAGTCTAACTAGGACTTATGTCTGGTGAACAAGGTTTCCCTCCTGACACCTGTGGCTGGCTTAGCAAATAAGAGGGAGAAAGTGCTACCTGGACTGTAGAGCTTGCAGGGGACACAAATAAACTAAACTGAAACAAGCTAAAGGTGTCCACTGGGGGTTACTTATTCATGTTNTAATATAATCATTTACAGTAATGCTCTTGCTCAAACAGGTCAGCATAACAGGTGGAGTGCAAATACAGAGCTGGAAAACTTTCAATTGTTAAAGTATTCACAGAAACTGCCAACTTTGCAGGCATTATGGTAGTCACATTTGGGAGCTTGCAGAGCTGAGGATTGCCACTACAGATCACCAGCTGGCACAGCATTGCTGCTAGGCCTACCTGAGCATATTGTTACCCATCTCCTTTGCATTCTCCTCTGTGGCCAGGTCCACTCATGTGATGCATCATGTCTTAAAATAAAAAGAATAATGCAAAAAACATCAAACTTTAGACATGTAGATTTTACTTATCAAATTCTATGACATACACCCTAAGCTCCCTTTATAGTGATTGTGTAGGTATCTCTCCAGAAGAAAATCCATCTCATGTATCTGATGTATCTAACTGAAATATCTGCCTTCAACATGACAAAGTTTGGCATAAAAGTGACAGTCAGAGACACTTCCAATGATGGTACCACTGTCTGTTTTTAAACTAATAGCTCAGTGTCCCCTCTCCCCAAACCCCAGAGTCCTGACTCCAGAAGCAAAATATCTGAGTAATCTTCTCCAATTTAAATAATTTGTGAAAACTTCAATTAAAGGATTCTCACCTCCTACTATATGCATCTGAAGCAGTGAAAGGTGAAGAAGAGGGTGCCTTCTACCTTGTGTGCCAAAGCTGGGCTATTATGCAGCTGGAAGCATCAGAAGATACAGGTGAGAAAAAGTAAATTGCAACACGGTGTTGCTTCAATGTTAGACATGCAGCCCTAATCTAACACTTTGGATGGCTGAAATAGACAGAGCACTGCCATCATCATCTTCCTACTTGATGACAATTCTGAGACAAAATAAAGACAAGGAAAATGCCAAAATCAATGTCCAGAGCTTTCCAACCTCAGAGGTCAGGTGCCACCTCTGAAGCTGGAGGTACCAAAAGTCTCCCCTGCTACATCACAGAGCAAAGTGCTGCATTCAGTTGCAGCTGAATTCTGGTAAGACTGCACTGGTTACAGACATTTTCTCCGGGAAAACCTTTTCCCTGAGATGACTGCATAGGGTCTGGTCTTGTTGGCTGGTAGGTGGTTCCGTGACTGTAAACAAATGTAAATCCACCTGAAAGTCCTGGAATTTAATATGCCAGATTGCAGTGGATTTGAAAGACTCTTGCTTTTGTTGTTTCTTATTGCTTGAGGCATACATGCATTTAAAATGCTGTCTATTAAAAGTACGAACACAT
The DNA here is from genome assembly GCA_013400055.1 of Nycticryphes semicollaris. NCBI lineage: Eukaryota > Metazoa > Chordata > Aves > Charadriiformes > Rostratulidae > Nycticryphes > Nycticryphes semicollaris. Next base: position 338,990 of record VXBJ01007806.1, read on the forward strand.
AAATTAAGCTTTCTTCCACACAATTTACAGGAGGCAGGTACCAAAGTCTTCCACTTCCAACAATGAAGACTTACATTGCAGTACTAAAGTGCCAAAGTCATAATGTTTAAAGTTTTTTTTGACAAACAGTCTTATTAAAATGCTCTTATTAAAGTATAAAGTTTAGTAACTTAACAAGTGATTGAACCTACAAAACCTTATTAAATCTGAAACCTGAATTATCTGTGTGGCCAAAACTGCATGTATAGGACATGATTCTTGATGAATGAATTCTAAAACAGTGTCCATCATTGAAGAAGTTAATTACAGTCTGTCATTAATGCTGAAAAGACATAAGCTTAGGATTTCATCTTCACATAAAGGCAGTATTGTACTCTTCCAATAGCATGTGCAGGAAGTTAACCAGAAACTAGTAGTGTATTTCATTTGTGCTTGCCCTGCTGTAAATTAAAAAGTATAATGTAAATGAAAGCAGTACCAAAGTTAAGGAAGCAAATTGCACATTATTCCATTGAGGAAAGTAAAGATCAAAGTTCATTGGTTTTATATTCTTTTCCTGACTATACAGAGAAAGTTAGTAGAGCTCCAAAATATAGTTTTTAGTTCTCCAATAGAAAGCAACAGATCCCAAACAGTGAGGACACAAGAAGACAGTATGGTGTAGAAAATTCAGCATCACTACAAAGACTGGGGAAAAATATTCTACTAATAAGTAACCTACTTATTATTCTCCACAGCTGAGAATAATCCTTGTAACACTGAAAAGATTGTTAATAATTTTACCTATAGCTGTACTGAGAACACATTTTATTGCAAAATGAATACTGAGCAGATAATGTAACAAATAACAGTCTTTTGAACATAATATGCTGTGACTAGTCTCACTCAGGATTTCCTGTCCTTTTTTCTTAAAATATCAGATATTTCCACTTTAGAGCATTTTATATTTGTTTACATATCATTTGATCATCCTCTGGTGTAAACAAAAGGCAGAAGCAAATGAGCGGAAGTTTTCCTGTGATTCCTACCATTTTAAGCATTACATTCCAGTGGGTCACTACACAGATTTTTAGTGCTTTCATGACTGTTAATAGAGCAAATTAATAGGTCATATGTGTTTTTTTGTAACTCTGAAGTCACAAGAACTGTGGAATTAACCTACAGAAAATTCATTTATACAATTTTGACTGAAGGTTCAGTGTTTCATGCCATGTTGTGATAGAAATGCCTAATTTCTATCTCCTACCTGTAAAGTTATCTACTTGACTATAAGAGCATTACATTGTAAAGTGAGAAACATTTTTTCACATGCAATCTGCAAACTCAAGCGTAGAGTGCTTTGAAACTAATCCTTCAATTAATCTCACATTTCATAAAGTTATCATAATAATAAGTCAACACTCATATAACATATCAGTTTTCAGTCGCATCATTTATAGAATTTTACAGAAACTGTTAAACATGATGCTGACTTAAACTGCACCAGCACTGTTACAACACATGCTGAAGTGGTAGCTAACAGTAGGTTTGGATTTCCTGGGTTGATGCAGAGTGTGAGAGGTTGTAGTCTTTCTGGTTGTAGTGTGCAGAGCAGTAAAAGCCTTTAGTAGCATTCTACAGATCTGAATAATTCATTCTGCTAAAAGAGTTATAATATTCAACGCAATAAAATACATTTTGGTCTGATTCCAACAATTTCTTAAGACACAAGTAAAGGAAAGACTGAGGATACATAAGGATCTGCACAAGGGGCTTGTATCACATTGTGAAGAAGGCAGGGAATTTATTTACAAATGAAATAGCAAAAATAAAAAGGAGGAAATCCAAGGCTTCCAAGAACAAGAGGAATTCTATAAAATAATATATATCTGTTGTAGAACAGATATATGAAATTAATTGAATGAGGTATGTCAGTTGTACAGAAGCATCTAACACATATCTCCATAAATACTCATAGTAGGAATTATTTATGACTGTGGCACAGAACATGATCTGCCATGCATGGATTATGATGGGAATTATTAAAGAACTAGTACTCACTATAATCAAAGAACTAACACACATGTAGTATCATTAGATCTAATGAGCTTCAGACGAACTTTCTAATTTTACCTGTTTAGAGGTTATTTTGTCAGTAGCTACCAATTCTGAAGAAAGAAAATATTTTTGATTTTTACTTTTGTGTAAATGATGGGATTGTTGGAATCACCATCAAATGCATTACCAATAAACCACCGGCCTGTAGGTGATGTTTAAGTACCTGGACTGATAGCTGTGTCCCTATAATTTAGTAGTTTCATGACGAAGTGATACTCCCTGAAGCACTCCAACTGGTAGCTTTCAGTTTAAATGCTTTACCTTAAATCTCAGTTTTATAATAAAACCTAGCCAAAGGGATAAGGGATAGCTGGCAAATGGTAGTGAAAAGGAATGGCTGCCTGTCATTGTCAGAAGACTGAGATTTTTGAAAGTTGTTAACTGTTAGCACCTCTTTCCAATATGATTTAAAAAAAAAAAAAAATGGGAGGCTGCTGTTAACTGAGTTAAAATTATTTTGCTTGTTGGACAGTAGTTTCATGCACAAACTTTTAAATAGCTGTTTTGCTCTTGTTGTGATAAAACATGATATAATTAACACTGCTGCACTGCATGAAATGACTGGTTTGGAAAATTATAACCAGCTAAGTTGTTGATAGAAATACTAAAGCTGGATTTTTGCAGGCTTTTCTTCCACTTGCAGATTCTCCAGGAATATTACTGATCTGTTTGCAATTCTAATCAGAAGTAGAAATACAGAGGCCAATGAAACGACTAAGGTTTTACAGAAATCTTCATGAAAGGCAACATTATTTTGCATTTGGCATCTAGAAATTAGTTTCTACACCTACAAAAATATTGGTCTCATAAAAGTAAGAACATCTATAGCTGTAAAATTTAATAGATGGATGCTATGCAAGCTGTAAAACCCACTGGAGAATAAGCATAGATTTTATTAAATACACACCAAATTATATTAATGCATCTTTAAGTCAGCCAAAAAGGGAACATCCCATGCTTGATATTAAGACCGTTCAGAAAGACACAAATTTGGTTTTAAATAAAAAACAGTGTTTGTGGAATGACAGATAATATTTTTCTGAAGTACTTACATAAATTGTGTATTTTAATTCAAGGCGCAATATACTCTATCTACGTGATGTAAGTAGTAAAACTCTTCCTTCAGCTCTATATTAATGTTATTCAGCCACTGAGGTTTGACACTGACCTTAAATCGACTTGTTTCTGGCAAGGTAAGAAATGCTTTTGGAATCACACACAGCTTATTTCTGCTGTCCTTTAAATCATTGCTAATTTTTTACTCAACATCAACATAAAGAGCTTTGCTACTGTTGCTATGGGAATGTCATGTTTCTCTTCATTACACTGTTCCCCCACAACCAATGACTTACATATATCCTTCAGCAATGCATTTGTACTTTTTTGCATACACACTCATGACAACATGCATCCAGTAAAAAAATGCATAAAATACACGCCAAATATCAAAATGCCAAATCTGTTCCAGTAAGGCAATCAAAACTGAAAAAGATGCACTGAGAAAATTTACTGTTCCCAAGACAAAACAATTCCTGTGGAGTTATCTAGAAATAAAGAAACAGTAGTCTGAAAGGAAGGACTGTCACAAAGCCTTGTAACAAAGCCGATCTCTCGTCATTCTTAAAAGTTCATAATTTTTTACTCTTATTTGTTTATTTATTTATGGCTAATTATTTATCCTCTTAGACTGCATAGTAAGTGGATTAGCTGTAGGTTGCCATTCAGTACAAACACATTTTCAGCAAATTAAGTTTATGTCCTATTGATATAACATTCAGAGAACTTTACAAGTGTTATTGATTAACCCTCCAAATACATTGGGGGACATATTAGAAATTTCCCATCAATTTTAGAGCTAGTAAAATCAAGCCAATAGCTAAATGGCTCATCTAAAGTCTGGTAGTAGGTCAGTGTCAGGAACAAAAGATAAGAATTACAGTTCCAGTCCTGAGATCATAATGATTCGCAAATTATTGTCATGCAATTTTATTTCATGTGTGCTGTTAATTGTACTATCCATAAAGGGATCTGGAGACAAGTGATAAAAATACATTTGAGCGCAAAGACTCTAGACACTTACTAATGTAAAATGTTTTATAGCAGGCAAATCAAACTTAAAAGCTGCCACTTATAGTCACATTCATTTAGGTTTTGAGGATCCTCCTTCCCTATTGAGGATGCTTAGAGAGTAGCTGTCTCCATTATTTTCCCATACAGCTATAATCACGTCACTGCTTTCTATGGCTGTCTCACTCCCAGAGGCCTTCCTAACCACCTCTAATGATTTGGATGCAGTTTCTCACACATTAATATTAATACTTAACAGTGAACATCAAACTCTTTAATTGCTTTCATAGTGAATACTTGATGTGTCTGAGTAAATATTCCTTACTTAAAGCTGTAGCTCCATTAATAATGCTAATTATAGTACACTCCACAAATAAATCCCTGATTTTAATATACTTAAAGAGTGCAAGATATGAGTAACTAATTACTTTACAGACATGGAAAAAATAAGAAGAAACATAAGGATAAAATATGAGTACGCAGAGATGAACTGGGAAATGTTTGGGTTGTAAAATCAAAGTTCTTTTTGGAGGTGAGAGTACACCTTATCTTTTTTAAATTTACCTTTTCCTCTTACATTTTGTTCGCTTGAAATCTCTCTAGCATGACATCTGGGAAGTAGCCAGAATTCTCTCTTTCTGAAGTGCAAGCCTAACTGAAATCCATTTCTTTATCATTTTCCATTAGAGTGGCTCTATTTCTTTTATGGCCTTCCAAATCCTGCACAGCAAAATACAGAGGCTTGCAAAAGTCATTGCTCCTTCAGCAAATGCCTCCCTTTTAAAGTCACTTCCATCAGCTTTTTCAGAAGTAGATCCACAGACAGGAACCAGGAGGCCTTTACCTACCTGCCTTTTAAGGCCTTCTATATGCAGTGTATGAATTGTGGGTCATACGATGGGGAGAGCAGAAGCACCACTTCTGGCTCATTCCCACTGTGGCTGCCTTCCACCCCACTGCTTTCCAGTTCCTGAAAGTAATTTGTGTGGATTTTCTATGCCTTCTCAGTCTAACTGGCCTTATTTCCAATAAATCCTAAATCCAAAGAGAAAATTAGGTATCTAAATCACACTGCAGATTTTTCATCTTCAAATAGGATCTTAGGAGCATTTTAAAAATCAGTCTTCTTCTGTACATTTAGTACAGTAACTCGGTGGTCAAAGCTCTCACACAGATTTGGGAATACCCAATTTAAAATTTTGCCTCTGCCATCTCCCCACAACCCTAACTGTGGTGTAAACAACGTGGTGTGGAGGTACTGCCTAACTCTCCCTTGAATCTTCTGGTCATGCAGGTAATTAATCACTGACAGTCTAAGGTAGAAATGCATGAATAACAGTTTTTTATCATAGTAGTTAGGGTACTCTAACTTGATATTTTTTTAGCTAATTTAATAGTAACTCAGATTTCAGAGTTTAACAGCTGAAATTCAGAGGTTTAAGTGTATCTATTTTCATTTAGATGCCTAAAGCAATTAACTTTTTAGAACATTCTTGACTTCTGATTTTACATTTTCTTGGATAATAACTCACATTCAGATTTCTGCCACCCTTCTATATACTCCTCTCATCTCTGGGAAAATATTCTTTCAAGTACTTTACTTACCACTACTTCCAGATATTCCAGACATGACTGAATTATGCTCCCAACAGTCACTATTAAAGCTTTGTCATTAGCAGAACTTTTTAGGTCAGCCATGAGAAGTCCTGGTCTGAAAATTATAATCAGTAAGTTTTGAGTAACATACCCTGAATCGTGACATAATACAAAGTATTGCAGCTGTCTAAACTCTTTTCTCTCTTCAAAAGACTGTGTGGGAATCTTTCTGTAAACAGCCCTTCTCTCAAGACCTCTGCAATGATAACTCAGTCATTAGAGCCCCTCTTAGGCTGTAGGAGATGCTGCTTAAAATATTTACGTAGAAATTAGTATCCAAGCACCTTCTACAGTATCTCAAATTCAACTTGAAATAGCATTTTGCAGGTAAAATGATGCATTTCACTTACATATGTTTAAGGTTAAATGAGTGCCATGGGATTATGATTCTAAATATATTCTATGGTAATAAATAATAGTCACAAATATATGTAGTTTGTGTAGAATAGAATCATAGAATCATTCAGGTTGGAAAAGACCCTTGGGATCTTCGAGTCCAGCCATCAATCCCAGACTACAAATTCCTCCCCTACTCCATATCCCCCAAAACCACATCTAAATGACTCTTAAACACATTCAGGGATGGGGACTCCACCACCTCCCTGGGCAGCCTATTCCAGTGTCTGACCACTCTTTCTGTGAAAAATTTTTTTCCTAATGTCCAGTCTAAACTAACCCTGTTGCAGCTTGAAGCCATTCCCTCTTGTTCTATCGCTAATTACCTGTGAGAAGAGACCAGCACCAGCCTCTCTACAATGTCCTTTCAAGTAGTTGAGAGAGTGATGAGGTCTCCCCTCAGCCTCCTCTTCCTCAAACTAAACAGTCCTAGCTTCTTCAATTGCTCTTCATAAGATTTATTCTCCAGGCCCCTCACCAGCTTTGTTGCCCTCCTCTGCACTCGCTCCAGCACCTCGACATCTCTCTTGGGGTGCCGAGAACTGGACACAATACTCAAGGTGTGGCCTCACCAGTGCTGAGTCCAGGGGGCCAATCACCTCCCGACTTCTGCTGGTGACACTATTTCTTATACAAGCCAGGATGCCATTGGCTTTCTTGGCCACCTGAGCACACTGCTGGCTCATATTCAGCCGCTTGCCAATTAGAATCCCCAGGTCCTTTTCTACCAGGCAGCTTTCCAGCCACACTTCCCCAAGCCTGTAGTGATGCATGGGGTTGTTGTGGCCCAAGTGCAGGACCTGGCACTTTTGCTTTGTTGAAGCTCATACCATTAATGTTGGCCCATCAGTCCAATCTGTAGAGCCTCCCTATCCTCATGTAAATCAACATTTCCGCTTAACATGGAGTCATCTTTGAACTTACTGATGATACACTCTATGTCCTTTTCAAGATCATCAATAAAGATGTTAAACAGAAATGGTGTATTCTCCAAAGAGTCATGAGCAGTAAGTCACATTCTCCCTTCTGAAGAATTTTGAGTCTGACAAAACCCAAACATCTGCAGAACAAGAAAAAGGATAGGTTAAATTAAGTCTGTGGTTTGCTAATTACTGGCCTTTTCCTGCAAAGTTCCAAATGCCTCTTGAGAAATCAATGGGAATGGAGATCACTCAGGAATTTCTTTCTGCCTTTTAGGAACCACACCTAAAAGGAGTGGCAGGAGAGAGTTCTGCCTTTTAAATGAAGCTAGATCCCTTCTGATTTTTGAAATCAGATGTGTCCCAGGAAAGAGGCAGCTATTAAATATAAACTAGCTCCCTTTTAGTCATCTGTCTACTTGATGTGGTGCTAACTTTGTACTCATAAAATGTATCTTCTCTCCATATGCTTTTCTATTAACCTTCTCTCCATATGCTTTTCTATTAACCTAGATATTCTTCCATCTCTGTAGCAAACACACTGAATATATTCTCTGCCTGTAGGGAAGATGAAGAAGAAATGTTGCTTATATATCAAAGTGCTTTTATAATTTCTCTCAGGCCATATTATGAAGAAATACAGAACATGTGATGAGTTAGCCAGAGCTTTGAGATGGATTTGCCTCAACCTTCTTCGTAGGTTCACTATCAAAAGAAATCCCAAGTCTTTTAAAATGAACTCTCTGCCCAAGTTTTACTCCAATAAAAAAGTTAGAAAAGTTAACATTTTAAATGGAGAAAACTCTAAGTGACCGTGGAAGCAAGAACATAAATAGAAAGTAGTTATAAGCAATTCTCTCCTTCCATTTGCTTTCTTGCAAACAAGTAATTTCTTTCAGGTAATTTTTTGATACAGAAGAGAGAGAAATAACTAAATGTGATTGCCATTTCCAGAAGGAAGAACTGGTCAGCAATGTCAACGAGAACAGAATTTGTATGAAAAAGTGAAGAGAATTCATGACATTAAGATTGGGCAGAAAATAAAGACAAAATAACTAAAATAGATTTTAGAAAAGCAGGTTTAAAAAAAGAATCCTGAATGTCAGCCAAAATGAAAAAAAAAAATAAAGAGAAAGCAGCAGTTTAATTTAAAGGACATAAGTAGCAACTGCTTTATTGCAGAGGAAAGACAGAAAATACAGAAAAAGGTTATCATCCAAAATTCAAAAAAGAAAATATTACATTGGAAGTTTAAATCAAGGACAGCTTATTAAACACAAGCGTATAAGAATTGTTTAAGTACATAAGAAAATCAGAAATATCAAGATAAGAATGACGTGGAAATAGAAAGGATTGTTGACACTAGCCAGAAGTCTTCCTGCAAGTACATATCTACATAAGAACAGAGAAGAATTTGTTCTCTAGAAGATTGAAGTGTTTTCTTAATCTTTTTGTACGTCTTAGCCTCAAATAATTCTTATAACCATATAGTCATAAACACATGAATTATATACGTATAGAGGGATATGAATTCAGCCTAGAAAAAGGAAGGCACAGTTAGAAAGGTCTGTTGGTTTAGAAACTTTTTATTTGGATAGTTACAAAACTGGTTAACAAAATTTCAGATAAGTTGACATACTTTGTGTGCTCCTTAAGGATGTGCAATACACTGGAAGACTAGAAAAAGCAAACATGGTGCCTATCAAAAGATAAAAGTATCGTTACAGACCAGTTGGCTTCTACTTACAGAAAAATACTGTGAAAGGTAATAAAACTATTCCTAATTACCTACAAGACAGCATGGATATGAGTAATAACCTGCATCAACTTGCAAGAACAACTTGCAAATCAATCTAAGTTACTTCTCGAACATAGTAGCTAGCCTTGTGAGCATGGGAAAGAAAGAATGTATGCCATTTATTTTGACTGCTGTATGATTTCTTGGCTGTGTCTCAGATGCCCTGGGTTGGTACAATTTTTGAGTCTCAAATTTCAAGAAAGATGTTATCTAACTGAAGAGATTCCACGGGAGAATTGAGAGACCATCATAAATCATATGACAATAATATTGTCAATGTGAACTATTTAGCTGGAAATTTTCCATACTACTTTTGCCAAATGCTGACATTTTTTAATAATTTCACCCATGTTTTGTGTACAAAATAATATTTTTATGTGATTATATAACATGTCTACTATGAAGACAGGCTGAGAGCTGGGGCTGTTCAGCCTGGAGAAGAGAAGGCTCCAGGGAGACTTTATAGCAGCCTTCCAGTACCTACAAGGGGCCTAGAGGAAAGATGGGAAGGGATTTTTTACAAGGGCATGTAGTGATTCGATGAGAGGTTACAGTTTGAAACTGGAAGAAGAGAGATTTAGATTAGATATTAGGAAGACATTTTTCACTATGAGAATGGTGAGACACTAGAACAGGTTGCCCAGAGAAGCTGCTGAGGTCCCATCCCTGGAAGTGTTCAAGAGCAGGTTGGCTGGGGCTTTGAGTAATCTGGTCTAGTGGAAGGTGTCTCTGCCCTTGGCAGGCTGGTTAGAAATAGATAATCTTTAAGGTCCCTTCCAACCCAACCCATTCTATGATTCTATGAAATGTGGAGGAATTTGATTCTGCAGCTTATTGTTTAAAGGTACCTGCAAAGGAGTCCTCTAAATCTACTTTCTTTTTCATGGACTGTTTAAAATCTTTACATTTGAAAGCTATGATACAGAAATATTCATGGGCTTGCTCAGCAGAGTGCTTGGATACTATAACCCAAACAACTGAAAGAGATAGGTGCTTACATGGTCAGTTTATCCATCACAATGCTAATTCTGGGCATGTCCCAGATCATAATAGGTAATTAAACATGTTCAGGAGTGTAGGAGAGAGTTTCATAAATCATTCTGTTCTTCTTATATATTTAAATCTTACTTAAGCCACATTTTACCTGCCTGATCACTTCAGTTTTCCTCAAAGTACTGTCATTAACAACAAGCCTCCTTATTATTATTTCCTCAGGTAAATTTATATAAACACAGATGTGGATGCGACCAACAAACCTCTGTTCAAACGTGTCTAACATGATCTGAAACTTGTAATTCCACTAGAAGACCAGCCTATTTTAACCACAGAAATAAGGAGCAGGAGTGGGGTCATGTCATGGATTATATGAAGTTCTCTTTTTGATAGCTTTTCTATCAGAAGATTTGTCAGTCTTCTTCAACGGCCTTCAAAAAAAATTAAATTTCCATTTACCTAAAATATACTGGGTTTATGCTGCAGAAGTTTTCTGTTTCAGATTTTTTTTTTTTTATTTCTTGAATAAATAAAATAAACTATGTGTGGTTGTAAAAGATAATAGCTTTCTGGTTAATCTTCAGTGACTGAGATGTTATTTCCTAGACACTTTGAGGTGTTTCTTGTGGTGTTTTTATCTTGAACCTCTTCCACAGTGATGCTCTTGATTTAAATTCATTAGTCATACATACAGTCATACCCCAATGAATGACTTTTTTTTTAAAGTATCAATGGAAAAAAAAAAAGAAAAAGAAAAAAAAAGAATGACATTAGGATTTTTTTCAGTCATCTTCATCTTTGAAAATGACCAAAGATTGGTGCAGAGAGTGTATCTCAAAGAGACGTATTGTGATTCAATAGGGCTGCCTCTTAAGGTAAGGAGGAGTACTATTTTTCACTATAACTTGAAACAGAAGAATAAGTTCAATGATATTATTATATATCTACACTGATACGCAGAGGGACAGAAGAAAGTCTGATGCTGCTCCAAAGTCTCTCCTCCCTCAAAGCTTCTGCCAGCACAAATAAGTGCTGCCCTGGGTGTCAGAGATACTAACCCATTCCTTGCACATTCATGCCCAAAGTGACACACAGACAGTGAATTACAAATATAGCATGTCTCCATCAATACAATATTTTAATTTGCAGTATAATCCTTAAAGAATACTTGAGAGCTACTGCCAAAAGAAAGCCTGATACATGTTTCATTCACAGAATTTATCAGCTAGTGGAAGGCCAATAATTTATAACAATTGGATCATCAAGCACTTTGTAGTGCTTAAAAATTACCAAAACTATGCACTATATAGATTATATATGTATATGTATGATCTAAATATACATACGTATATATACTTGAGCATTTTAGACAAGAAAATTAGTATATTGTTTCAAGTATTTACTGATATGACATTAAAAATATTCATTCAAATTTAGTGCTAGCAAAATAAAAAATCTCTTCTAATGTCTTATTTTTAACTGATGAGGAAATTAAACGTTTTTTGTGTTTTTATGCATAAGTTGTTAGCATTGGTTGTCAATGAGATATATATCTCTCCTTCAAAAAAAGCATCTATAAAATAGTCTTCTGTGCCTTTAGTGCTTTTCAATTTCTAGAAAAATACATCCTGATGAAGACATGAGGACCAAATAATTAAATTGTAAAATAATTATAAACAGCTTTAGGTAAAAATATCTTTCCTATGTCTCACAATACTATCACTTTGCCTAGAAAGAACACAAAGAACAAAACGAGATCATTAAGATGTAGTCAACATTCTCTTTCTGAAATGCCCAGTTTTCCAAGACAGCTTTCTGTTATCCTCATGCTGTATATAGAGAGATGTACAATTGATTTCACAAGTGCTTACATTACAGAATCATTATTGGGGCTTGGAACTGACAGGATGCTGAAAATACTTTTCATGCACTTCAGTGATCTATTATTAATAAGTACTTAATAGAATAACTGTAGCTACTACTTTCAAGTTTATTCACTTTCTGTTTTTCATCTTATATGACAATGTTTACACTGCCAATAATACAGAATTTGAGCTCAGAAGAGGAAAGTCCTATCTCCTGGTCTTCGAACCCTAGACCTTTGCCTGTCATAGTTCGCAGATTTTGTCCCCACTCTAAATCAAGCATAGTGGTTGGCCACCACCACGCCAAGGCATCAGAGATAATTGGCTGAAATCACTCCAACTTGTTAATGTACTTGGCTAAAAATCCAGGAATTTATAATTTCTTATTCAAAAGAAGATTACCTTAGTTTAGTTTTTCTGCATTAACCTTATTCTTTCCATGTTAATTTTCAACTAATTTGTCTATTTCAATATGAAAACTTTTGACACATCCCAGTTATGTCATCATCATTAACTTCCAGTGGCAGCCATCTTCATAAATCTCTGAGACTACTTTTAGCAGAATATTCTACTGATGTATGAGTAAAGGTAGCAAAATCTGGCTGACTACCATTAGAAGAATGTCAGCTGGAAAACTGTAGACTTTTGAGTTGCCTTCCTATATAATGAGGAAAATGAAGCAGACTGTGCATTTCAAATTGAACTGCATTAGTTTAGAATCCATTTTTTCCTTTTCGTATTTTTAGTTTGGAGGAAATTACCTCATTTCAAGTGTTGAGTTGGCCTGCATAGTACATAATGTTCTAAGTCTAAGTTATTGGAAACCACAGTCAGTAATGAAATAAATGGTGTGAAGTTAATATCTGATTACGTTAAATTAAACAGAAGTTGGAGACTAGAAAATACTTTATTAAAAATCATGAGGAATTATGAAAATCGCTTAGAAAGCACAGACCTAAACCACTACTTTGGATAACTTAAGATAATGTATTTCTACATGTTATAGTTCAATAATGTGTTCTGTATGAAATGGCATTTCAAACATGGGAAAACAGAGCTGGAAGGTCGAGTGTTGAAGGTGTGAACAGTGCAGCGGGCCTAAAATAGCAGAAATGACAAAGAGACATGACATGAGACTGGTTTAAGAAATAGAGGAATTGAATCTGATCCTCATCTCAGTTGAAATTAGACTATTTATGTGGTAGAGCTAGGATTCAATTTAGGAACAAAATACTGAAATTTAGGGGCTTTTTCAGTTGCCAGTGAATAAATTTCTATTGTTATTTAAGACACAGAGACATGTTGCTCTTGGGTGTCCAAGAGGTTTGCACAGACTTAGTACCTATGATATAGGAGGTATGAAACCTTGTGGATCTGCAGCTAAAAGCCCTACAAAAGATTTTATCTTAAATGGTGTTAGATGTCTACATAGGGACAATTAACTGTATATTAGATGTCAACTTTAAGCTGACTTCAAGCTTCTAGAACACTGTTGTAAACCATGAACCCGTAGTCATCTAACACTTCTGTTAAACACTTACATGTAGCCACCTATCACCCAGATCACTAGGTCATTTGCAATATCATAAGTACCAACCTCAAAACACCATAAAGAACCGGCAGATATGATACAAAACCAGTTGGAGACATCTGACCTTGTCAACAAGAGCAGGATACTAGGAAACACAACCTAAAATACATCAAATGGCACTCAATGCTTGAATCAAAAACTGAATCAAGCCACCACTGTTTAAGAGATTTTTGATCAGTTGCAGTAGGATTATCTGTATGAGCTTGCCATCCAGAGCTAAGAAAATTTCTATAAGCCTTTTTCCTGCAACTACACTTAGTTTGGAGAATTTATAAGACATTCTGTAATAATTTCTATTGCATATATTACTTTCCCATTCTTTTTTATGTTCTAAGTGTGGTGTGTTACTGCTTTTGTGAGTTTTTGTTACTCAGTTTTCCTAGAGAAAAGAATGTTAATGGTCAAATAGTTTTAATATATGGTTTGGGAAAATAACCATTAATCTGAAACTCCTCAATCTTTCAGCATTTATTAAAACCTAATAAATACATGATAATTATCAAAAAATGTTTAAAATATGTACCTGTGCATAGCTCAGAACAAATCATTTGCAACAAACACATATACAAATATCATGTGGGGATTTTTTCTTCTCTTTGATCAGCTTTCCCTTTATAATTAGATGCAAACTGGAAACCCTGAAGAATTGAAAAAACCCTGGATTTTTAAAATTCAAAGGAAATAGGAAAGAGGTGAATCATTGATTAACCTTAAAAATAACTACTCAAATATCTTATTATAATCAGAAACCAGAACTGATTCGCCTACTTCATTTGAACCTCTTGTGTTCAGATAAATACTTTGTCTTTTAATATTACATTAACAGCAGGAGTCCTTTTATTGGGAAAATATCAACACTGCTGTAGCCTCTGATTTTCAATGGCAATTACTGTTGTTAAAAAAATAATATTTACAGTATGGAAAATATTGCACTCTATTAAATTTGCATGGTTGAAAATGACTCATATTAGCATATTTTAAGAAACTATCATTAATTACAGCATTTCAGTTGAAATTATGATCATTTGCATTTAAGAGGGAGTATCATGTATGCAAAGGGTGGTAAGTTCTTAAAGGTCACTTTTAGTTGCAAAGAAGTGCCTTAGTATTTGAACTATGGACAAATGAGATCACTGAATGACTTGTTGGATAATGTATGTAAATGAAATCCTTTTACTCATACCATATACATGCTCTGAACTACATCAAATTCACAATGTATAGCCATTCTGACTTCTAAGCAAGAAGCAGTCACTTTAAATAAAATTGAAGCAATTATTTTCCCCAAATCTACCAGTTACAATAAAACTTCCCACTAAGCAGCTCCTTTCTTTTTCTTCTTTTTCTTTCTTTTTTTTTTTTTGTTTGTTTGTTTGTTTGTTTGTTGGGGTTTTTTTTCCTTTTTTTTCCCCTTGTAAGATAGGGAAAAATATTGAAATTCATCATTATGACGTGGATAGCGGAAGAAACCTTTCCACTTTTTTCAGGTGATTAATTTCCTTTTGCAGCAAGTTTGGACCCATTGCAGATTTATGCTAAGTATTACCTAGAAGCAGGGAAGTCAAAGATGATCTGGTGAAAATTTAGAGGTAGTGTAACTTTAGAAGAAATGTTCATAGAGTGTGGCTCTGGAAGGAATTTCAAGAATTGATGTACTTCATCCTCTTCAAGACAAGACCACCTATACCTATGATGTTCCTCACAGATATTTAAATAATCTGTCTTTTGAGACCTCTGATAAATGAGACCGGTTTAGGGTTGTCATTTCATTATTTCAAAGGCACTTCCCAGTCATAAAGTAGTTACTCCTATGAATGAAGTTATACCTTTATTTCTTGCATTTAGTTCGATACTTTGAAATCTATACTTGCCATTGAATCATTAAGACAAACACATGAAGATTAAGGAAATTCAGGAGTTAAATTTTGGTAAATGATACGTATTATGTCAGAAATTATGGCAGCAGAAGGAATTTCCTCTAAATCTGTATTCCTCTATTCTGTCTTCTCAAGGAAATGTGATAGAGAATTTTGTATTCTGGTGTTGAAAAATGGCATCAGTAGAATGAAATAGTTGGCACAAAGGAACAAGCTATGGGAATCTCACATTTCTCACTGCACTGGACAGCTTTTAAAGCTTTCTTATATAAATTTAAATAAGACCATTCAAGATCTGTTATCCATAAAACTGTCCTGTTTACTCACCTCTGCATTAAAATCCTTTATCTGTAGTGGATTTTATGGATATGGAACTATCTCAAGAGAAAAAGTTCCCAAAATGCAATTTTTCTTTTTCAAATTACTAATTCATGTAACAGAGGGAGGCAAAGTTCTCAATGAACTACAGAACTGACTGACATTGTACATATAACTCATAGTTGCACCTCCTTTGCAGGAAGAAAACAACCTTTATCATTTTCATTGTACTGGACAAATTTTCTATATGCTTCATAATTTATTACCAGTGAAACAAATTAGTTCTGTAGAACTGTTTTTAAATTCTATAGCAATTACTAGAGAGCCATCCTGAGAATCAGGTTCTTTCTAAACACATTTTAAACTACACTGAGAAAACTGTAACAGGAATTTCTCCCACATATGCACTTTATTTATATACAATCAGCATAAGCTGAATTAGAGGCATTTGAAAGAAAAGCCAAACTTCCAGAGATTGCTTAGACTCTTAATGCTCCCTAACTCCTTTCTGTTTATATCTGTTTATGCCTGCCAAAATTTAGTTTGATTTCAATCCATAGACCTAATCCCATATCTATGGATACATCTTGGGCCACTTATTCACAAGATTCAAACATTAGGGAATAAAATAACAATACTTGTAATGTTGTTCCCAATGTTGAAATTTTACTTATAATTTTATTCTTATTACTAAAAGTAGACATAAACATTAACATTGCTTCTCACAAAACAAAAAAAAAAGATTAATATGAAACCTCTTCTTTTGTTCATCTTATATATTTAGTTTATCTAGCTTGGACTCCCAGTGTGTAAAAAATATAATTAAATTATTAAATAAGTAGGTACAAATAATTTATATACTAATGATAATATTTTATACCCTGAAATTATAATCATGAAATTACCTAAATTAGATTAAAATATGAGGATATGCCCAAAAGTAAAGATTGATATCTGGGTTAAAAATATTTCCAGGGCAGGAAAGGCAGCGGCTCTGAAAAATGACCCTGAAAAAAATTAAGAATTATGGCTGATAGTCAGCTGAACATTATCTCTTTACATGTCAGTGTGGCCAAGAATGCAGGCCAAAGCACAAAAGAAGTTGTAGCTAGGATATGAAAAGTAAAAATCATTCTCAAAGTACATGACTTATAAGGAAGACCAAGAGGAATTTGTTTAGCCCCTGGAAAAAAAAAATGCCAAAATTGTCTAATTTTCAGTGAATATTATAAATTACCACTGTGCCAGCATGTAAATCCCGTCTAAAAAAAAACATCACAAGGAGATTGTCAAAGGGATCACATACCAGTGAGTCTAATTCCAATTCCTGGTGAGATAACAGACTCAGTAATAAAGTCTGTTTATTATGCATATAATGAGCAGATGCATAAACACATTTTCATGGGAAAGAGTCATCATGGCCTCCATAAAGGGCATCATTATCATGCTGGAGTGTTATGAGGTTGTCAGTGAACACATGGACAAAGGCTATCGTGTGAACAAGGATAAAAAGTAAAGTCCAATCAAGAAATATAAGTGGTCATGGGGTTGGAAGAAAGGCTCTTTTATAGACTAACATCTGGGGAAAGGGCAGAAAGCATTGTGTAGGTTTCCACAGACACTTTTCAGGATAGGGAAGAGTCATCAGTGAGCCTTACAAGGACAAATTTTGAGGCTGGTTCTACACACCTTTCTATCAATGAACTGAGAAAGGGAGCAAAAAATGAATATCCAAGTTTTAGGTTGATAATAAGATCTTTAAGTATTCAGAAGTCATGCCTAGGTTTAGGAACTCCAGAAGGACTTCATAAAAGTAACTGAATGGTCAAAAAGGTGGCAGATGAGGTTCAGTGTGAACAAAGGTAATAGGTGGGAATATCATGCACGTAAAACGCATGTAAAAAGTGCATGTAAAACTGCACTTGGAACTGACAGTTACAAAGTAAGAAAGATCTTGAAGTCATCATTGATTTCAAAGATTTACCATCATCACCTGAACGTGCAGCAGCAGTTAAAAAAAGCCGATAAAAAACATTCAGCAGGAATAATAGTATGAGCAAGGCAGAGGTTTTAATTTTGCTCCTACTTGAAATCTTGGTGATCCCACACCTTGAACAGGCAGGATTCTGCCCCTCTACTCTGTTCTGGTGAGAATTCTCCTGCAGTACTGCATCCAGCTCTGGAGCTCTCAGCTGAGGAGAGATGAACCTGTTGGAATAGGTCCAGAGGAAGCCACAAAAATGATCAGGGGCATGGAATATCTCTCCTATAAGGAAAAGCTGAGAGAGTTGGAGTATTCTCTCATATTCTAATACAGCAGTTCTAGATATTAGATCAGTTTGAGGAACGGGACCACAAATAGCAGGTAGATTTGCCAGTAGGCCTGAATTAAATAATTTCTTGTACCCGTTTGAGACAAAATGCTGAGTTAGATAGACCAGTGGTTTGATCTGTGAGAAGTTTCTTCATGTTTTATCTTTTTTAAACACATGTGCTTTAGTCATTCTCGCTTCACGTTTCAGAAAACAAGCGTGGTTTCGATCTGTTCATTGGTTACACCATCGTGGATCTGAACTGGGACAGAACTCCTTCTTTTCAAACCTGAACTGCAAATACATCACTATAAATATCAACTTTGACCTTTATGATAGTATTTAGCCTTTGCATTCTGGCCTGCAAAGCATGAGTTGGTCAGTCAATATAAATCCTTACACAGGAAAGAAAACCTTGGTAATGGACTCATCAAATTGGCAGACAAAGATGTAGTGGCTGAAACTAGATGAAATCTGTCTTGAAAAAAAGAAACAATATTTAACACCTGTTGTCATTATTCATTGAAAGAAGAGCTGTGGAGAATTCACCAGCTCTTCTTATTGTTGGATATATGTTCCGTGGCAGAACAATGATTTACAAGGATATTCCAATAGACTGTGTTGTACAGCTGGCCGGTTCAGAGCATCATTCTAATCTTCTCCAGGGTCTACATCCTCTAAGTATGTAGGACAGCCAAAGTTCCTCACATTCTTTGAAATGCATTAATAAACACAGGTACCTACTAGAAAATAGTGTGCATACACTTACAGCCAGTTTCAGATTTCCCTTTGGAGATATTAGTAATTAAGTCTTTTTGGTTTTTTGGCAAACCAAAGTGTATTCAAATTTCAACTACCTGATAAGACCATTAAAATATACAAATGTGGTGGATTAGCCCTGGTAGGCAGCTCAGCCCCACACAGCTGCTCACTAACCTTCCCCTCAATGGGATGGGGAGAGAATTGGAAGGGTAAAAAGGGAGAAAACTCAAGGGCTGAGATGAAGACAGTTTAGTAGGTAAAGTAAAAAAACTGCCTGCACAAGTAAAGCAAAACAAAGAAGTCATTCACTACTTCCCATCAGCAGGGAGGTGTTCAGCCATCTCCAGGAAAGCAGGGCTTCATCCTTGAGTATTTGTGGTTGGGAAGCCAAGTGTCATCACTCCAAATATGCCTCCTTCCTTATTCCCCCAGTTTCTACTGCTGAGCATGACATCATATGGTATGGGATATCAGCTGGGGTCAGCAGTCCCAGCTGTGTCCCCTCCCAACTTCTTGTGCACCCCCAGCTTACACACTGGTGGGGTGGAGTGAGAGGCATAGAAGACCTCGGTGCTTTGTAAGCAATGCTGAGCAATAATTAAGACTTGGGTGTACTATCAAGACTGTTTCTGTCACAAAACCAAAACATAAAATCATGTGAGTTACTATAATGGAAATTAACTCTATACCAGCCAAAAGCAGTACAATAAAGCCTCATTTCTATCCTAAATAATCCATAATCTAGACAGAAACTAATGCAAGTGAGCTTTGTGTGAGAAAACAGAAAGATAGTTGGAGCAAACAAAAAAGCCAAAGTAAGAGTGTGCAAATACAACAGAAAACATAAATGTCAGTGTTTTCTAGGACAGAAAATATAAATGTCAGGTTTTGGGTTTTTTTTAATGACCAGTAATGAAGCAAATAGCCAAACATAGTTCAGCAAGAGTAAAAACTGACGTGTTATTTAGAAAACAGTAGTTCAATTTCCAAAACTGACCTTTCATGGGAGACAATATTGACATTAATGAACAGCATTGTGAAAACTGTGGTTTTTTCTATTTTTCATTTTCTTCTAAATGTTTTTTTCCTCATACCATCTTTTGTCTGTTTGTTTTGTTTAGTTGTTTTTTCTGGTTTTCTTGAGATAGAAATATCAGGAAAAATTATTTCAGTTCCAGTGTATAGAAAAAATATCAAACCAAGTACTATGTGCGAACACTTTCAGCTGCTTCTCTTACTGTGTTCGTGCAAAATCTCTTTAGTTGCCACTTCTGCATCAAAAAAAAAAAAAAAAAAGGACATTTGCACATGGACACTTCATGCTTGATTTTGTGGTTATCTCTTTGAAACTCATTACAGTCTGATTTAAAATTCAATGAAGTCAAAGGGAGACTTTCCATTTGGTCTCTGTAAAACGATCAGATGCAAAAAAGGAGGCCAGATGAAATTTTGTCCTGCACAATTTAGAAGAATATTTGTATTGCCTTTCTGGTATTTCATGTGTATTTTGTGCGTGTTAAGGGCCCAAAGTCCCCTCTGTATTCTGAATGTTTTATCAGACCTACTCAAACTGGAACTGCCACAAATTAAGTGTTCTTTGGCAAAGATAGTTTAAGAAATTACTCATTACTTATCACATAATAGAAATACCTTATTCTTTTCACCAAATTGAAAGGTGACTACCGTAAACACAGACACCACCAACACCTATAGTCCAGCAAAAAATATCTATCCTGTCTGTGGACTTTAACTACTCTCATTGCTTTATAAGGTTGCACTGTAATTTCTGCAGGCAAATAAACACCAGACCAACTTTGGTGATATACTACTTGGTTCCCATTGGATGGCATGAACTTTTAATTTACAGATTCTAGATTGTAAAAGTTCTATTGAAATCAGCACTGCATAAAATACTTGAAGATTTGTGTGAAGAAACTAGGTTTGTGAGTCTGCTTACCATCAAACGCATTAAATATTTCAACAATTGCTTCGAGAATATTACTTCAGCAGGAAACCAGTATCAGAATAATATAAATATGCTGCTTGGGAAAAAAATATATCAAGTAATAAAACCAGTAAATCAATATTCACCAATCAGAAAAATTAAAATTAAGCTCAATTTTTTTATAAGGTTTGGTGTCTCTGTTTCTTATTCTTCTTTAACTGGCAATCAAAACATCAGTTGAGTTGCACTTTTCCATCTCCAGCTAAAAGTTACTCTCAAGGATATAAAGAAAAAAATCCAATAGACTTCTATGAAAACTATGTAATCATACAAAAGAGCATCAAATACCAGGCACAAAGTGATTTAAGGGTTTATTTACATGAAAGATTCCTGCACTGTGTAGTAATACCCCAGCTAGAATAGAACCAGCCAGTTCAGGTGACAAAAGAAAGGAGGAAACTTTGAATTCCCATCTGCTCTCTCTTTTCATTACTACCTCTTTGAGTTTCCTGTTCTTGCATGCACATGGGGAGACAGCCTAGTTTCAAGGGTCTGGAATTACTTTCTTTATCAGCAGTTTCATTAACTCAAGATCTGTTCAAGTTGTTTGTTTACGTTCATACCATCATTTTGAAAGAAGTAATTTTCCTCTTCAGGTTTTCATTAAGTGTATTCCCTGTCTGCACATAGCATCTGTGGGTCAACATCCTCAATACCAGATCTTCTTCAACTTGTGCAAATCAGTGTAATTTAACTGCTGAATGTCCTAGAAGCTTTGAACTAATCCAAAATGGACATACATTATGGCCCAAGTTTGTTTGCACTTGAAATCTTCTATGATCTCATTTCCCTTGATTTCATCCTAAAATGGTGGAAAAGTGGTAGGAATAGCTCTTATTTCAAGTGCCAAAAAAAAAAAAAAAA
>VXBJ01007806.1:360529-372822 GCA_013400055.1 Nycticryphes semicollaris
AGAAAAAAGAAAAAAAAAGAAAGATTAATCAATGAGATTTCTGTCCTTTCATATGTTTTAAATTAAATCAACTAGTCTGCAATGATCCAGACAGGGGAAAAAATAAATAAAATAAGTAAGATAACATCTTGTGGAAAATGCATTAAGTGAGAGAATACTCAGGAACCAAACTCAGAAATATTGTTTCATCAAAACACATCATTAGCAGATGATCTGAGCTTACCTTAGGGAGCAAAAATGTTTCAAATTAATGCTCTAATACCTAGCATGAATTCCATAACACCACCTACAGAAAAGACTGGTTTGAGAGAGACATTGTTCTTGGTAGATATAATTTTAAACTAATCAGCTTGTGTTTTGAACTACAGAAATCTGTAATTCTAAAAAAAACTGTTTAAGTAATTCAGTGTCAAAGATTGTAATGCACTACTAATTACTTTAGGCGACCTAGAGATCTTGCTTAAAAAAAAAAAAATCTACACATAACTTGAAGGCAAAAATATTGAAATGAATCATTGACTATATCGTCCATTTCTGCTATTTAGAGGCTTTGGGTAATCATCCATCCATATTATTGCTGAGATCATATGTAAGAATAATTTAGCCGTTGCTAACAACCTAAAAAAAAAAGAATATCACCATATTATTTTGTACATACTAAAAAACTAACTTTATGTTCTTTCAATGCTAATTGTATCTATTTGAATTCTCTCTACAGTTAAGAAATTCTTAGCCCAATTCCTTTGTTTCCACCTAACTTCATCACTGCACAAGCACAAAATCCATTGCAATCCTAAAACAGTTGTCTTCCACCCAGCTGTGACGACACTCCCAGGATGACATATCCTAGGGTAACCTATATCATAGTACTTTTGGGGACAAAGGAAGAACCCCGAAACCCATCCCTAGATTCAAGACAAACTAATTTAAATGTCTTAGCGCTAAAGATAGTGCAATTAATTGTCCAGATGGCTTTAAAAATATAGGAAAATTTATTTCTCTTCTGAAATTCAGTTCAAAGACCAGGAAAGGGTGTGTGCATGAATGACAAAACATTATCCCACTGGGTATGGTTTTTTGCTTGCTAAACTTGCATTTTCTTCAGTGTAGGTTGCATGGAATCAACATCTAAAATATGTCAGTCTCTTCTATAACAGCTGTTTTTGACATAAAGTATTTTCTTTATTTCAGTCATGATAGAGGAATAGTACAGATACAGTCTATGTGTTTGCAGCCTCTTCTGTGTTTTGGATCCACTTTTACTCAAGTTTTTGCATTATGTGTTCAATGGTTAATTTAATTTGTTGCATGGTAGTTCTCAGCTTTCAGTTCTGCTTAGGATAGTTGCTTGCCTATTGACTATGCTGTTCTGCTACACTGAATTAAAGACATCTTGAAAGAGTGTTCTTGTACTAATGTTTTCAACTTCTCCTTTAGGGTTTTAGTAATTATTGTTTTGTAATTTAACAGAATGGAGTTGTGCACAACAGATACCTAAAACCCAAACAGATAAAAATCCACTTTAACATATATATTTCAATCAGCCATAGAGACCTTAGTATTCAGTACTCATATTTATAGGTCATAAAATCTAAAATTCTGTCCTTTTCTAACTCATTTGCTGAATAAAATTAATTAATTGAAGTAAGCTTCACAATAACCTCTATAATAAGTGCAGATCAATCTGACTTATTGATAACTTAGGATCTGAATAGTGCAAATTCTGCGATTTTCATTTAAGATCAATATCCTCAAGGCAAAGATAAAATATTAATATATAGCATGCTAGTGAATCCTAAATTTTTTTATACTTCAAAAATAAGAGGGAACTTAATCTTAACAGATGGTATCAATATCGGTTTTTATATATATACACACATGTACTGTTAAATTGGTTGTAGCATTACTGGGTTTGTAGTAAATTCTCCAAGGACATGGTCTTTCTGTAGCTATGAAAGAATAGGTAGACAAGTCTTTAAATCTCATTACAGTTTGTTGTAGCCATCAATAGCTAATATGGCTTTTCATTAAGTGCTCCTCTGAGAAACCCCATTATAAAGTTCTCCTTTCAATAATCCAGCTACCCTGCTTTGGGGATGCTTGTGCTTTATTACAAAGTTGAGAAATAATGCTGAATTCTTTGGGGGTCTGTCAAGCTGTATTAAAGTAGCAATAATATATATATATATATTTAAGCTAAGAATAAACAAGGTATGAAATATTTATTTTACTTTTTTGAATACCCTTTGAAATAGACAGTTAATGGTTAATTTACTAAATAAGGTAATGTGCTATTTTACTTTGTCCTTCTGCAGTCTCCCAGCTTTGTCAGAATGGTACAACAAATATGTGTTATACCCTTATAGTCACTGCCTGATTAAGAGGTGGAGCCAAAGCCTATTGTGAGAGTGGATTTATTAGATGAAGTAGGTACTATTGACCATAGCCTTCCTCACCAACTGTGGGCTGAGCCAAACTGCGTTTCTTGAGGAAGAGAGAGGACATAGTTGTGTCATAAGCTACAACAAGGGGTTGCAACATCTCATCAACAGAGAAGCCAGTGCTGTCCTACATTGAAGCTGGGGCTTCAGTCATCATAATTGCCTCTGCTCCGCATTTCATAAGTTAGAAATAAAGAGAGTTTAAGGTTTCATGAGAATTATTGACACATGAGTCCAGAGTGACTTTGCCCCAACTAAACATGAAATCCAAGGTACCTGGAAGCCACAGCTTGTACTCGTGTTGAATCTAGAAAAGGCAAATGAATCCATGAGCCAAATTCACTGCTGGGAATGTCAGATGCAATGTAGAGAGCTGAACATGCACAATATCAGAACATTCAGTATCAGAAAATATATTTGCATTGTTCTCTGTGTAAGTATATGTGCCCAGAGAGAGTTGGAAGAAAGCTCAGAAAATAGCCTGCTTGTTTGATTTCTTACCTTTTATTTTCTGAAAATATAGAATCATAGAATGTTTCAGGTTAGAAGGGACCTTAAAGATCATCAAATTCCAACACTCCTGCCATCAGCAGGGATGCCTCCTACCAAACCAGGTTGCTAAAAGCCCCATCCAGCCTGGTCTTGAACACTTCCAGGGATGGAGCATCCAACACTTCTCTGGGCAACCTGTTCCAGTGTCTCACCACCCTCACAGTAAAGAATTGCTTCCTAATATCTAATCTAAATCTCCTCGTTTTCAGTTTAAAACAGCTTCACGCAATTTAATGGAAGTATGCCAAAAAATGCATTAAGCATCATTGAAGTCACCTCTTGCAAGTTGAAATGAAAGTATATTGGTGAAAATCACAAAAAAAAATATACGCTTCCCTAAAACTGATTGCTTCAGATGCATGGCTGATTACTATTTCAACAAAATAAATGGGACAATTAGAGAACACTATTGCTGGTCACTGATAAAAACAGAAGCCGAACAAACAACAAATCAAAATGATCCCATAAAATGCAATATATTCATACATTTTCTGGTCTAGTAATGTAAACATCATCGAAATTCATGCCAAAAATTTTGGATGGCTTATGCACTACAAAGAAAAATGAAAAGCAAACAGAATAAATTGCAAACTCTTAAGGATGATAAAAAGCTGCTATCAGGTAAATGAAATAAGTTGATACACCATTAAATGTACTTTATGAACTCATTTCTGTCATAATATCAATGTAGCTGGCTGTGCTCCAGGACCTGGGGAAGCAGGCATGTTGCCACAAAGCTTTTTTTCCCCAAATAATACATCTTGTCACTTCTCTGAATCACAATCTGTGCCTTTTTTTCAGAGCTTTGACTGTGTTCTTTAAGTATTCACTTGGTATGGTCACAGCCTACTATAAAGACAAATGTTACCTTATTTGGCAGGATTTGAGCAAAAGGTGTATATATATTTCTACAGGGAAACCTGGTCAGACAGTGGCAGATCATCTGATCGCTGAAACCACTTGAATGTTTCTGTGCAAAAACTCCATCTACAATCACTGCAGAATATAAAAGTTAAGACTGACAACCTTACTCAAATCCAAAGATACACTCTGAGGACTAATTTTAAATACCAAATGTATTAGAATTTTTAAAGCTCTGATCATCTGAATCTTTCAGTATTATGTGTATTCAGAAGTATTGTGAATACGATAAGAAGTAAAGACTCTATCACAGCTCAAAGAGGCCAATATAAACCAATTATTTCCCTAGCTGCAACTAAGGGACCAATTAGGAGCAGCTGACATAGAAGACTGCAGCCCATTTTAAAAAGGAGTATCAGCCAGACGGGTCAGGGTCTATTTTGGAAAATGGCCTTGGATAATATAAGTAATTTTTTTCTAAAAGGTATGACAGAGAACACAAAAGTAAGTGATACCTATTAGAAGACAAAGGTAGTAGCAACCCAGAGAAGACGGAAGAACAGACCCTTGGATGCTACTGGCTCCTTTGTCTCTTATCTACAGGGGAGGAAAAACTGGCCTTTAAATGTAAAGGACAAGAAACATCAACCTTCTGCACCTGGAAGGGCTGAAGTATGTGAATCAGGCCCAGTAGACATTAGGCTTTGTTTGTACTTTCTATTACTGCTTTGATTTCCCTGTTTCTCTGCCGCTTGAACTGTCTGGAATAACTCTAGCATGTGTCTTCAAAAGAAATTGAAAATGGATCATGCTTCTGCAGCTTTGAAGTGCTGCCTCTGTAATCTACTATCACCCTGACCAGCTGAGCTGAATGATTGAAAAGGTTAAGACTGCACAAAGAAATGATGAACGGAGCAAAAACCTCTCTCAAAATGGTGAAGTTGGTAAATTTGTTAGATTCAGTTCCATTTTGTTGTTTGTCTTTAATGCAGATTTGTTGGTACTGCATTTCAATCACATTTCAAAAGGGGTAATGAAGGGTTTTCTTCAGACACATCTTTCGAGTTAGGAGCCTTCCTTCTCCTCCAGTTTTCCATAAGGGGACTGTTAAGAGACTATTTTTCTACTTTTCCTTGTGGGGAAAAAAATAATAAATCCAGACTTGAATTCCTGAATTGCCCTAATCATATAATCTTCTCAAATATTTATTCCTTGGGTTCTCTATGAAATCAGGACAGCAGGTCTGAAGGGAAGAAGCCCACTACAGTCCCTTTCCCTGTTGCTAGGTTATTTCAAGAAATGAAGTTTGCTTACTTAAAGGCAATTAAAAGTCCACCTAAACACTGCATATGACTATACAGGGCAGTCACATCTCTTAAATTTTGTTCCTTCCTTTGACATTTCTGTCAGCATAGGCTAAAAAGTGCTAACTATCGTAATAGCTGTGGATTTAGTTCTAGATCCCGCATGTAATATAAAATTATCTATCAAGTTTTGTAATATAAAAAAGAAAAATTGAGGAAGCAAAACTAGCCACTGTATTTTAGATTGTTGATATCAAGGTGTTATGCTTCTAATACAAATTTGTCAAAAGTCCGTATCCTTAATGCTAATTCATGAGATTTTCCAAAATTTGTACTTAACTGTTAGCTTTTATTTTATTAATTTCTTCCCCTCTTATTTTTCTAGCAGTTCCTGCTCTGTCGTCTTGTGCATTGCATTGTAGAATAGATATCAAAGCAGAAGCATCAGTAGAAATTTAAAAGATTAACTATTAGACTGCAATATCATTCTTCCCTCTTCATTTTTATCACTTAATAATATTCACTTACATCAATATCTGTTTGCAAAGCAAGCGGACAAATAGCAGAGGTTATAAGATAACTTCATATTTTGTGTTTGTGTGTGTAATGGAGATGACTGTATGTATATGTTGAGATAGTGAACATAGGAAAAAATGTAGTTATCTCAGTCATCTTT
This sequence comes from Nycticryphes semicollaris, assembly GCA_013400055.1. Classification (NCBI taxonomy): domain Eukaryota; kingdom Metazoa; phylum Chordata; class Aves; order Charadriiformes; family Rostratulidae; genus Nycticryphes; species Nycticryphes semicollaris. The sequence goes on from VXBJ01007806.1 coordinate 366,364, forward strand.
ATGACAGTACTTAAAAATACCTTTACTAAGTGGACAAAAAGTACAAAATGGCCACGAAAACTCTAATGATAATTTTTCTTCTCAGGTACAGTGAAGACCTTAATCTCAAACGTCTGCTATTCTTGACCTTATAAAACAAACAAGTTGTACAGTTAATGATGCAGCTAGCCACCATTGTTGATTTAAAACTTTATTTAACAATACAAAGCTAGCCGTTTTCATAGTCTGGATGAAAATGAGTACTTTTCTCCCTAACGTTGTGGACATCAAGGGTTTTTTATTATTATTTTTAATGCTGTTTCAATTCAAGAAAGGTCTCAGGCGTGTGTGATATCATCTGTACATCTACCTGATTTGATTAATGTTCTATACAATATTAAATGTTTCTCTAAATTTGTGAGGAGAAGCTGTTCAAGTTGTATCTGTATGTGTACATGCTTACTTCTTTATCTTTTACGTCTTCTACGTCTTTTAAAATATTGCCTCGATTTACATTCCGTGATAATAATGTATACTTGAAATGACTGAAAATAGAGCTTGACATTGAAGTAACTCTATTAAGCATTTTAATTCTGACTGTGAAGCCACATTGTTCCTAATACAGTAATACAGTAGTTTTACCCATTTGGTATCCTGCAATTATTAGCATTGTATTTAAAGGCATTAATCATATAGAAGACTTCTTTACCATTGTAGTGGAGTCACATATTGTCAATTTTATGAAAATAAAGGGAACTTATGTCTAATTCTGTCAAAAATGGGAAAGTATTCTTTTTCTGTGATAAATTTCCTCAGGAGAACTCTTGTAAGATGCTCATCTTAATTACACTAGTATTTTAGTAATGCTGTAAGGGTAAGATAATGATGAGGGTATGAGTCATGCTGAAAAGACCTACAGCCTAAATTAAAGATGATTAGTTTTAACTTACTTAAAGTGTATTTCCCAAACTTTTAAACTACAAAGGGCATCTCTGTACATAATATTCTCCCTAAGGCTGAGTGAATTTTCCAGAATATATTTAAATGTAGAAAATAAGTTTTCTGTGATGTACAACCAACACAGATTCATTCAAATTATAACCATATTTCTGCAGTTGTTTCAAAAAAATGGAACTCAGTTTGGAAACACTGCTTGTGAATCTGGAGATGAAAATGTAATTATCGGGCTAAAGGTGGTACTGACCTCATATCTTTCACATCTGCAATGAACAATCTCAACAAAATAGCAGACAGAAAAACAACCCCAGAACACAAAGGACTAGATATGAAAGGTATTATTCAATTAAGTATAGTTACTTAAATGCAAGTTCCCACAGTTAGATGTTTAAAATTTTGCTAGGTAAGTCCAAACAAAGTTAGTCAGTTCAGTTAGCAGTCTAAAGAGATTTTTAGTTTACCAGATGTTAGCATCTGGTGTCATTTGAGATATCATAAGATATCAAAGATACATGTGTGCAACTCTCAGATAAGACATAAAACTTATCGGAGACTGACGCCCTTCTGAATTGCCCGATGTCCCCCAGGGTACCTCATGTGCCTACATATGGGTAAGTGAAACCTATCATGGCTGCTCCATTGCTTTAGCCCCACTCTTCAAAGTCTGCCATTCCTTCAGGAAATATTATCTGCTATGGTGTGGCTCCTACATAGAGTGCAGATACTCTGTCTATGGAGCACCATGAAGAACCTCCTCCTCTGACCTTGGTATTCTCTTTGCTGTTTCCCACTATTTTTCTTTCCCTCTTCTTCTGCCTGTCAATTACTTTTTGCCCTCTTAAAAACATTTTTCACAGAGGTGCCACTAGCTTTGCTGATGCGCTCAGCTGTGTCTTATGGTGGGACCATTGCAGAGTCAGCTGGAACCAGATGGAACCAGCTGTGTCCAGCATGAGGTAGATCATGACCTCTTCCCACAGAGGCCAGCTCTGCAGCCCCTCCCAATGCCAACACCTTGACACCAATATACAATACAGAAGCCAAATGCAACAGAGAAAAAAAAAGCAAACCAAAACAAACCAAAAGCAAAACCAACCCACAAATCTATCACTTCCATCCAAATAGACCCTATAATTTTAATTCAGCAGTGAATCTGTCCAGAAGACATAATAATAACAGAACTTAATCAGCTAGGCAGTCATTCCCACACTGCTCAGAAGTCTTCCTTTCACTTTCTCATAAATGATGATGAGAGAAGCTCAGATCTTCCTTAGATGATAACATCAGAAATCTTTGGAAGAAACACTGTATAAGGTGATCCTATTGTAAAAAATCCCAGAAATTAATTCTTACCTTTACACATGTCCATGTCTGTTTTTCTCATCATCTCCTGCATGTCACAGCTTATCTCCTTTACTTATATACTAGAATGAAAGCAGAATCATTACAAAGAATCTTTCATTTCTTACCTGCAAAATTATTAAGGTTTATACTTGTTTTCAATGCAGTTGTGAGATTCAAACATATAGGTAGATGCTTGATCTTATCTGCTTGTATATCCTTTCAGCTGAACTAATACAGCAGATAGTAATGATAAGAGCCTGTCAGGTTCCCTTTATCATTATGGAAAGAAGTAAAAACTTCCAGAGGCTGATTTACCCCCTCCTCAAAGTGGAAGCTAAAATAGATTTTATGAACTGCATTATGGAAGTGATCACGCTAGGTTCAGCTGCCTAAAAAAAAGGTATCTAGCACTATTTGGAATACCTCAGCTTATCCCATCTGGCTTCCAGCTGTTGTTCCAGAAAGTCATGAGCATGCTCTGGGCTCCTGTCATGCTTGCCATACCTGTGTGGATGCCTTATGTTGATGACTCAAAAAATGTCATGACTTCTCCCAGTCTGCAGTCAATGACTAGAAATCACTATTCACCATAATATGACTAGGCTCCAATAACTCTATCAATTTGATTTTTCTTGTCCATAACTGGAGTATGGAAAGCCAGCATTATGTAGATGTTTTTAAGCCAACACCTTAAGTGAAGTTTTCTAACCTACAGCTAAAACTCAGTACAAAAACTGGTGAGAGGAATCTCCTCCTAAGGTTGCACATACACTAAAAAATTAAGCAATGCACAGATGTACTTGCAGTAACAGGAATATAATTAGTCTTTAGAACTGCAGGCAAGGCCAAATCTCCCAAACTATTTTTGGTCATGATTTAATAATTAGCTTAGGACAGATACCATTCCCAGTAAGCAGTTTGGATGTGATTGCCCTGTCCTGAGGTCTCAAATATTTTATTAGTATGCATGTAGCCAGACTGTGCTAGCTGGCTGCTAGCCGGCATAAAAGGCAGAGAACAGACTCTGGCACCATTTTTACTTTGAAAGATGTAGCCAGAAGATGCCACAATTAGTCAGCTACAGATCCCCCTAGTGAAGATGTAATTTCAAGCTAGTTAGTTAATGCAAGAAAACATGAAATCATGTCTTTATGCATTATCCACACACACAGCGTATCCACAAACCTATAACCACACAGAGGACAGAACTGGCAGCATCCACCTGTGAATATAGAGAAGTCATGCTTAGGTTGCCCAAAATTTACATGTGCATCCTTCCCTATGTGCTATGTATAAAATAAACCTCTCACAGTAGTGCCAGTGGACCACAATCCATCTTACTCTACCCATCATCCTCTCAGCTCCACCTCATGTTGAGGCATCCACTTACTATGGCTTTCCTACAGAAGAAATAACCAAAGCAGTTCAGTTAGGCTCCTTGGGATAAGTAGATCTTTTGGCTCTGACTCCTGACTTCTGTGAGCAGCAAAGTGCTGCAACCATGTTCATATCATGTAGTCCACTGCTATTCCAGGCACTCCAGGGACTCCAGGGACATTTTTTGGGCAGGGGGGAAAGGGGAGGGCATGGGTTTGTTTGTTTCTTTTCTACATCTCTGTGCAAAGGAAAAAAAATAGAAAAATTAGCTACAATTTTTGTGTGCTGAGGGTGTGATAAATTATTAAAACACACAGCTATTTAGCACAAAATATATGCTATGCCTTCTCAATAAAAATTGGCAAATGCTCACTTTTTAATTCCCATTGTATGCAACATTTTTCTGTCTTAAAATGTCTCTCATTTTGTAAATGGTGCTTCAGAAGCCTCTGGAGGTATGATGATGAAATATTGATTGTCCTTTTCTTTACTTTTCCCACTCCCCAAACCCTTTTCACCACCTGCAGTACTTTTGATTTATATTTTTTTATTATTTTGACAAATTAAAAACACTTCATACTGTGAAATAACTAGTAACAAGGGAGAATTTCATACACACATACATAAGAAAGAAAAACAAACAAGCATGAAGCACATATATATCTGTTACTACTAGATGAGCTAACTTTTCAAGCTCTAGACTCTAGCCTTGCCTTTGAATTTATGGGTTGAATTCAGAACACTTAGTCCCTGATTCTGCAGATGCTTGAGGGGATGCCCAACTTCAAGCTTATGAGCAATTATATGGAAGTCATATGTTAATAATTCAATAGAGGATTAAGTGTTTATAGGAACTTTGACTGTTAAACTGACCTGAAAGAAATACTGTTGTAATTTATTTCAGTCATCCCAAGTTTAATTTTGCAGTGCTTTTTTTGGCTTACACATTGTCTTTTCTAACCAAGTCAAAATTATGATCCATAAATTTAACTAGAAGTGATGCATTCTGGGTTACTGAAACCCATGGAAGTTAACATCTCAGGTTAAAACTGAAACTTTCTTTTTAAAGAAACTTTCCTATAGGTGAGACCTAACAGATAAATGTGTAAGAGCAGACAGNTTGCTGTTGTTATTTACAGTTATTACTATCAAATAGAAAACCACAATACATTCATTAAAATATAATAACTTGAAGTATTTTAATATCTAAGAAAAGCTGATGCCTTTTTAATGTTATGGACAGTCAGAATTATGAAAATCTTTCTACTTATTCTAAGTTTAAAAAAATATAGGCCCCTAAGAAGGATATGGACATTTTTCAATGTTGCACTTTAACACAAAGGATTTTCCCGTTTTACGATTGCCTGGTACATTTGCATTGCAAATTCCACTGTTCTGCAGTAACAGGCAAACTAGCAGGCTGGTGACCCTTAACATTTGCAGTCAGAAAGTGAAAATAATAATAAAAAAAAAANCCAGGGACTCCAGGGACTCCAGGGACATTTTTTGGGCAGGGGGGAAAGGGGAGGGCATGGGTTTGTTTGTTTGTTTCTTTTCTACATCTCTGTGCAAAGGAAAAAAAATAGAAAAATTAGCTACAATTTTTGTGTGCTGAGGGTGTGATAAATTATTAAAACACACAGCTATTCAGCACAAAATATATGCTATGCCTTCTCAATAAAAATTGGCAAATGCTCACTTTTTAATTCCCATTGTATGCAACATTTTTCTGTCTTAAAATGTCTCTCATTTTGTAAATGGTGCTTCAGAAGCCTCTGGAGGTATGATGATGAAATATTGATTGTCCTTTTCTTTACTTTTCCCACTCCCCAAACCCTTTTCACCACCTGCAGTACTTTTGATTTATATTTTTTTATTATTTTGACAAATTAAAAACACTTCATACTGTGAAATAACTAGTAACAAGGGAGAATTTCATACACACATACATAAGAAAGAAAAACAAACAAGCATGAAGCACATATATTTCTGTTACTACTAGATGAGCTAACTTTTCAAGCTCTAGACTCTAGCCTTGCCTTTGAATTTATGGGCTGAATTCAGAACACTTAGTCCCTGATTCTGCAGATGCTCGAGGGGATGCCCAACTTCAAGCTTATGAGCAATTATATGGAAGTCATATGTTAATAATTCAATAGAGGATTAAGTGTTTATAGGAACTTTGACTGTTAAACTGACCTGAAAGAAATACTGTTGTAATTTATTTCAGTCATCCCAAGTTTAATTTTGCAGTGCTTTTTTTGGCTTACACATTGTCTTTTCTAACCAAGTCAAAATTATGATCCATAAATTTAACTAGAAGTGATGCATTCTGGGTTACTGAAACCCATGGAAGTTAACATCTCAGGTTAAAACTGAAACTTTCTTTTTAAAGAAACTTTCCTATAGGTGAGACCTAACAGATAAATGTGTAAGAGCAGACAGATTTTCAAAAACCTGAAGGACAAGAACCTACACATACTGTAAGTTGCACCTGCAAAACTGCAACTTCAAATTTATGAGTTCATGGCTCATGAAGGCTGGAAGCAAAATTTGGTCTAATAAGTCTGCATCCAAAATTTCATGTTGCTGACCAGAAAACTGACACAGAGTGCGGGTACCTGATTTAACTTCAACCTTTAACTTAAAGTATCTTAAGGCTGTGTCTACCAATTTCATGTGACACTTTTCCTAGTAATGCCCTTCAGTGCAAGGTTGTTCACTCCCACATGCCAAAAAAGTAAATCTTACCCAAAAATCTACAGAACATGAAAAAACATTTTATTATTATTATTATTATTA
>VXBJ01007806.1:372940-406124 GCA_013400055.1 Nycticryphes semicollaris
AAAAAAAAATGCAGTGTACCTTAAAATGGTCTTTTAAATTATAATAGCAACAGAGTCATATGTATCACTGCTAATGCAGAATAAGGGAAAGTTGTAGAGCTGAGTGCTAATCCTTAATACATGCTGTAAATTCAGTTCCCTTTTCATATCTACCCACAACGACATTTCTGCAATACAGCAGAAATAACTCAGAAAATACATGATAGGACTAGCAATTACATCAGACTAACCAGCATCGTTAAGAACAAGGTCGCTTATGATACAGTAGTTATCACACGCTGTTAATTCTTGACAATATACCACTGGAGATTAATTAATGCATCATTGTCTTACGTGTTGGTGTATATTGCTGGGGTCAGCATATAAAAGATTTGCCAATTCTTGCTAAGAGGCACTTTGAAAATTTTCTTTATAACTTTAATTAAAGATTCTTAGTGAGCTGACCCCTACCTCACCATTGTTCAACCAATTGCCTTCAGTGGTCCTGATTCTTAACTATGGGAGGTCAGAGCCACCCAGTCTCTTCCACCTCTGCAACTGCTGTTTGAAATGAATTGAACTCAAATCCTGGCTAACTACTGAAGATACATTTTATTTTTAGAATTGACCTAAAGTCCTCTGAGCATTTCGAAAATTATAGCTACAGAGATAAAGAGCATGCCTTTTTGGATTTTTGCCCTACAGGTGATGCTACTGAATAGCTTTGACATTCAATAAAGATTTGCAGATACCTGGTTCTCTTGCTACTTTATGTCATTGTTCTTATTATAGATATCTTCTTTTCTAGTGTTACTCGCTCTAGTTTTAAATGTCACAACAGCTGAATGGGGAGATGATGTTGCTAATTTGCATAAGTTAAGAAATACAGACCTGTTAACTGTTTTACTCCCTGGTCATTATCCATTTACAGCTACACCAAACAAGTCAATATCTAGGCTTCTGTTGGGAGACACCATTTTCCTCCAAAAAGAAACCTTAAGAGCAACTGATGAAGTAGATTGCTTTAGAGGCTAACCTACAGTTAGTGTAGAGGAGGCAATATTAAATTATTTTAACCGGTACTATTCTTCAGCACTGGTCTACCAGACTTTGCACGCACACGAGACTGGTGCCTCTTTGGCATGCTCTGTGGAACACATCGTATACCCCTGTTGAAATGATATAAAATACTTTTGTGGAAGACAGGAAACCAGCCATGTCATTTTGCTTTGAAATTTAACAAATGTGTTTAAAAATAAATTGGGACCACAGAGGTCACTCCTGTGAAGGTCACAAAAATGAATGAACGAAACAAACAAGCAAACAAACAAATTAATCAGATCTCTCACTTGGCTGAAATGTGTAGATGGAAATCTGCATCTAATAGCAGTATTAGGTTCTCAGTAAGGCAACGCTTTCTTTTTAAACTGTGGTCTATGGCCACAGAGGTAAGTATTGAAGTTTTTAACTTAAAATTTCGCAAGAAATCAGGCTGGTTGTGGTATAACATGACAGTTAGAGAGTAATGGCACAGACTTGACTTTATACAAAGACCATTGTGATTATCAGAGCATGCAGCCTTTTCCTCAGAGATCCTGGTCATTCCCTGGGTACACATTCCCCAAACATCTTCCTATGAATTCAGGGCCTGATTAAAAACTGCATGTCAGCCTTCACTTTCTATACACATCCATGTGACACAGCTCAGGAGCATAGAACAATTCACCTCTCTTCTGCACACTGTTGAAAAATATCATGTTCCATTTAAGATATTAGGAATTCAGGTGGCTATTGCTGTCCTTATGCTTAAAAGCTGGCATCTACTACAGTTTCAGATGCATTTTCCTGTCTACTCAATGAGATTTTTGTAGGTCTTTTTCAATTGGTACTAGACCCATTGGAATGTGTCGGATACTTTTGAGGGTGATGACAGTACATACCTTTATTTAGGCAAACAAATTGAGCCATAGCAGTCAAGAAGTACATGACTAGAAAAGCTTGCATTTCCATCAGTTACACAAGGACGAGTTATCTATATAGTTTTCACTTTTTTTTTTTTGCATAATAAGTCTACCCAGTAATTAGATGACAAACGCAAGAACCTGAAAGTTTTTATTGGAGCAGTTATACTTTAATGAAACACATGCTGGCTGATGATCCTTAAAGAAACAGTAAGCCAGGACTAATCAGGATGAAAGGCAATGATCTTATTGCATTAGGAGCTGTAAAGCTCTCAAGCTTTTTTAAAAAAATTCATGGAAAAGAAAAGGATTGGATAAGAGGCTTAATAAGTCGCTCCAGGAACATCAGAAATTGTTTTTTACAAACAGAATAAAACCTACTATAGCTATTATTTAAAGATAATATTATAGTTTTATAAGTTAATGGTGGAAATCCATGTGACATCTGGAGCACCCCAAAAGGGGGACTATTTACAGTTAAAAAAATACTAGAAGTCATCCTTGATCTCTACTTTAGCTTTCAATCTTAAAATTGTACATGAAAGTCTTTTACCCGGGATGATCATTTTACAGTTGTTAGATCTGTATATCTCAATAACATTTAGTAGATATTGATTTCTAATTTTTCTTATAAAATCTCATTTAAGGACTGCTTATTGAAGTAAAACCTAATAATCACATCTACGTTCTCAGGGGGTGAAAAAAACAAGCAAAGGTATATCACATACGCAAAAACCCCGAAGCACAGGCATTTAAATTACTCTTTAGTAATATTTTCTTCCTAAAACAAAAACAAAAGTACTTATCATACTAAAATATAAAGCATCTGCACACACTTACAGAGTTGATTTCACATTAAGTGGTTAGGTTTTACAGTCTTACATCATGCATGAATATTGAAAACATTGTATTCTTTTGCCAAATATTTTTAGGGGGTTTAGTAGTCAGCTTATTAAAAAGTTATCCCATCTATACCATCCAGAGAAGGTAAAAATGCATTCACTTTGAGTCTGAGCTGGGTGAATGGGAATGAAAATATTTTAAAAATTGAAAACATTTTAAATTCAACCATCTTGACTTCTGGGATTTTCTTCTTGTAATTTCTTATGATTTTGATAGAATTTATGATGACACAAACTCCCTTGTAGGTAGAGATTTACTGCAGAAATCTGTTTCTTAAATGCTTCAAAAAAAGGCTAAACTCTGAGTTACATTAACTCATTCATCTCTTACATCTCCTGTTTGTCTATGGCCTGTGCATGCAAGAGCAGCCCTGGCATCTAAATAAGTTTCCACTGCATTCTGAATTGTTGCTTTTCATTACTGTTCTTGTGTGTCTCTGGGTCTTTGTTGTTAATGAGATCAAGCTGGATTTCCACTGAGACTGTGACAGTAGTGCCATCAGCTTTTAATCTGTCAAGTCCCCATGAAACATCCTTCAACTGCTTTAGTAATTTATCAGGTCTTTTGTAGTGCCCCTTTCCATGGAAAATGTTTTGATCAGATTCCATCTCATGCTCCATCCATCTGTAGCATGCATGCAGTCATTGTATAGAGATATGGAGGACCGCAATCTATGCAGCTGACACACACCCTAGATTTGACCCTTTATCTGACAGCTAAAGAAAATGCCATTCAGAAACTGGAATAGAAATCAGTGTTAGTCAAACAGGAGTGTTGGTACTGCTGTGAATTTTATTCCCTTCTTAGCAAGCTTGAAATGTTGTGACAAATGATAAGCATGTTTAGAATGACTGAAAAAACACCTCTGTATAAAACGTATTTCTTTATGGGGGATGTTTTCTTTCCCTTTAACAATCCCCCTGCAAAACTCCTTCAAGAATTACCCATTTGTCTGTGCCTGAGGTAGGCTTCAAGCACTCAGGCTACACATTCACTAGTATAAAGACAACTTTCTGGAAACAATGGAAAGCATCTATAAAGGTTTGCATGGTAAGGTCTTTAAGAAACATGGGATAAAACCCCCTGAATCATTTCCAGCATTATTCTGGGCCTGGCTATAAGACACATATCTTAATAATATTAGTTTTATATAAATCCAGTAAAAATAGCATTTGACAAATTGATTTGCAATTCACTAGACTTCTAGAGCATCTTTGATTCCAGTGATATGCTTTCCCTATTTACTGTCTTGTCAATGAGTATCATGCAAGTCCAAACACTGAAGTCTCTTCTAGCACTTGAGTGATGAAGAACGTCTGCTCCTGCTTGGATAACTCAGTATCTCCTCTAAGGGAGAAGCTATCTAGATTAAAAGTGACATTAAGATTAGTAAAATACTGTGAATTAGTCAAGGAATCATTGGAAAGATAAAGTAAGCAAGAGATTTTGAGAAGGACTTAGACTGTATAGGCCTGGGGGAGCAGGCTTGGTTTGCAATTTAATAGATATATAGATAGTCCCTGATAACGCAATGGAGAAGGACATAGAGGATTTATCCCTAGCCAGCTGTCCTTTTTCAAACACCAGGTTTTATCATAGACAGACTTAGGTGGAAGGAAAAAACATTCAAAGAACATAGGCTGAGGAAGGCCCATTAAGCCCACGAGAAGCACAGTTAGGACTCTAAATTTTAAGAAGCGAACTTGCAGCTCTTCAAAGAGTTAGTTAATAGGACCCCATGGGAAACTGCCCTTAGGGACAAGGGGGCAGAACAAAGCTGGCAGATCTTTAAGGATGCTCTCTGTATAGCGCAAAAGATCTCCTCCATGTAGGAAATTCGTTAGGGAAGGCAAGAGACGACCATGGTTGAGTTGGGACCTGCTGGTCAAACTGAGGGGCAAGATGGACTTACACAGGAAATGGAAGAAGGGACTGGCATCCTGGGAAGAGTATAGTGACATTGCCTGGCTGTGTAGGAATGAGGTGAGGAAGGCCAAGGCACAGCTAGAACTGAACTTGGCAAGGGACGTAAAGAAAAACAAGAAGGGCTTCTACAGGTACATTAACCAGAAAAGGAAGGTTAAAGAAAATGTACCCCCCTAATGAGCAGCAGTGGGGAACTTGTATCAATGGACGAGGAGAAGACAGCAGTTCTCAATAACTTTTTTGCCTCCGTCTTCACTAGCAACCCCTTTCCTCCTAGCTCTCTTGTTGATGGCCCACAAGTTGAGGAACCAGGTGACAAAGTCCCTCCCACTGTAAGTGAAGACATGGTACGTGATCATCTAAGGAATCTTAAAATATACAAGTCTATGGGACCTGATGAAATACATCCCAGAGTCCTGAAAGAACTGGCTGATGAAGTTGCAAAACCACTTTCCATGNAGTGGTGTCCCTCAGGGGTCTGTGCTGGGACCGGTACTGTTTAACTTTTTTATCAGTGACATGGACATAGGGATTGAGAGCAACATCAGCAAGTTTGCAGATGACAACAAGTTGTGTGGTATTGTTGATACACCTGAGCGACGGGATGTCATCCAGAGAGACCTGGACAGGCTGGACAGGTGGGCTCAAGTAAACAACATGAGGATTAATGGGAGCAAGTGCAAGGTTATGCACCTGGGCTGGAACAGTCCTCGGTATCAATACAGACTAGGAGATGAGGTATTAGCAAGCAGCCCTGAGGAAAGGGACTTGGGGGTGCTGGTGGACGAGAAGGTGGACATGAGCAGGCAGTGTGCACTTGCAGCCCAGAAGGCCAATCACATCCTGGGCTGCATCAAAAGAAGTGTTGCCAGCAGGTCCAGAGAAGTGATTCTGCCAATTTACTCTGCTCTGGTGAGACCTCACCTGGAGTACTGTGTGCAGGTCTGGAGCCCTCAATATAAGAAGGACATGGACCTGTTGGAGCGGATCCAGAGGAGGGCAACAAAAATGATCAAGGGGTTGGAGCACCTCTGCTACGAGGACAGGCTGAGGGAGTTGGGGTTGTTCAGCCTGGAGAAGAGGAGGCTCCAGGGAGACCTAATAGCAACCTTCCAGTATTTGAAAGGAGCCTACAGGAAGGCTGGGGAGAGACTATTTACAAGGGCCTGTAGCGACAGGATGAGTGGCAATGGGTTTAAACTGAAGAAAAGCAGATTCAGATTGGATATTAGGAATAAGTTTACAATGAGGGTGGTGGACCATTGGAACAGGTTGCCCAGGGAGGTGGTTGAGGCCCCTTCCCTGGAGATATTTAAGGGGAGGCTTGATGAGGCCCTGGGCAGCCTGGTCTAGTTGGGGGTGTCCCTGCTGATCCGGGGGGGGAGGGGAGGGGGACTAGAGTAGATGACCTTTGAAGTCCAGATCCCTGAAGGCCCAGATAATTCTATGATTCTATGATTTTGCGTGCTCAGAATCTCTCAAGAGATGCTCTTAAGAGGTTGGTTCCCTTCTAGATAAGGAAGCAAAAGAAAGAGAAAGAACTCTCCACAGGGGAGGAACAATCTCCCATTCAAGCCAAACAGAAAAGCATTTTTCAGCAAGTATGGTTCAATGCTATTTACGGACCAAGGCATGAAACTAGTGAGCTGGCAAGCAAGACTAACTGTAGTCCAGTGTCATAGCAACAGAAGCTGGTCTCACAGGCACTACAAAAGTTGAAAGTCTCTGAAGGCATCAGATAAATTGAGATTATCCTTGCTTATTCAGCTGTCAACAGCATATGACTGTTGGGATAAGGCATCTGGGAACCTTGTTACACATGGACCTGTGGGGGCTGCAAGGTCAACATGGCTAACAATGACAGAAGTACCTGTAAGTCTAAAGTGTGAGATTCATGGCATCCCTAACCTGCCCCTGGCTTCTGTACATTGTAGACAGAACATGGCTTTCCTACAGGCAAAGTTAGAGAAGGGCAGCATAAGAATTCACAGGGCAGTCTCATCATGAGTCTTGCTTATGAAGGGCACCTTGCAGAGATGCCTGCATTAGCAATTTGAAGATTGTAAATGCCTTTGTACTCTTTTTTTCTTAAAGGTCTACAGTATTACCAAGTAGTAATGGGGAGAAAAAATAAATTCTTCATACAACGTAGGTCATGAACCTTGACTCATTAATTTGAATTTTTAATACCATGTCTTCTAATCTTTCTGGGTTTTACATGCTACACAAGTACATCACTGAAAGATAATGACAGAACACAACTCAGAAGTACTGCGGTTTACTACCCACAAGCATTATTTTTTATGAAAATAGAAATCTAGCAGTGAACATGCAAGGAAAATAAGATATTTTTTTTCTAGGAAAGTTGCTAGGAAAATTTCCTAGGAATGAACATGCTAGGAAAATATTTATAGTGTAATCAAATTTACCACCTTTAAGTACTCTGGCATGGAATCCAGAAGCTATTATGCTCATTAAGAATCAGATCAGGGGGAACTTTCCTTGTATACAATTTAAATTTAGCCTGAGAATCAAAAATAAAATGTGAATATTGTCCTTATTTTTCCTTACGGGCAGTAAGCTATATCACATAATCATCCCATATCATTATGTTTGATGAGTGGGCTGTAGAACAGCAAAGCCCTGGACTAAACTTACAATGGAATTGGAAGGAGTTCATTATTGCTTGTTTCAAATCCAAAGAGCAGAGACAGTATGAAATAAATCACCAACACACACCTGCCTGCGCTCAAGCACCTCAGTTTCCTCTCAGAATCAATACAAACACATTTTAGTGCAAACAGAAGGGAAGGAGTAACAAACAGCAGCATTAATTCATAAATAATCTGATTGAATAATTTTATTAACATAATCCTTATTTTTAATAGGGTTTTTTATTATTTTTTAATATTTTTTATTATTACATTTTGTTCAGTTTTAGAGTATTACCCTAAAGGGACTAAATTCTAGGTAATGAAAGAATACTGAAAGAATATTGTGGCTCTTTGACCCTTTATATTTCTAAAAGCCAAACATTTCGTTTTCAGCAAAGATTTATGTCACCTATGTCTTCTCTATGTGCCTGTGTGTAACTGTCATATTACTAATTTCACTTAACCCCTTAGCTTCTGAAGAGATACACTTTATCAAAACACCTTCAGAATTCATCTTCATCAAAAAGACACTTGAAGATCAGACTGTTCCAATTAAGGAAAAAATGAGAATTTTTTTTTTATCACATTGCAAGAAAACAATTTTATTTCAAAGTTAGGTAATTTGCTTTCTAATACCTCATTAACATGATGTAGTATGCCCTAATGCCAGATCACAGACTAATAAGCTACACAGTATTCTGGGACAAATCTCAAGTTTTCCTCATGAAGCCACTACAACTTCTATAAATAATTGTTAATTTAGTACACATCTGGGATGTCCGCCTAAAAAAAGATGAAGGTAAACAGGTTCAAGTGGCTCATTCAGAAGATATTTAATTCCAAACATTGTTGTACAGTTAACTGGTTTTGATTTTGAGAGCTGCCAACAGCTGACCATGATCCAGCAATGCACCTTGGAAACAAAGGAGGCCAAGAGCAGCCTGGACTGCAGGAGTAAAAGCATTGCCAGCAGGCTGAGGGAGGTGATCCTTCCTCTTTGCTCTGCACTGGTGATGCCACATATGGAATGCTGTGTCCAGTTTCAGGCTCCCCAGTACATAGAAGGACATGAAGATACTAGAGGGCCACAAAGATAGCTAAGGGTCTGGAGCATCTCTCCTCTGAAGTAAAGCTGAGAGCTGTGTCTTTTCAGCCTGGAGAAGGGAAGACTTGGGGTGGGGGGTGGGGGACGACACGACATACTCGATTAACGCATATAAATACCTTAAGGGAGTATGAAAAGAGAACAGAGCCAGAATCTCTTCAGTGATGCCCAGAAAAAGGACAATAGTCAATTGTCCACAAGCAGAAATATAGGAAATTCTATTTAAATATAAAGGGGGAAAATCCCATTTTTTACTGTGAAGATGGTCAAATACTGGAACAGGCTGCCCAAAGGAGTTGTGGGGTCTCTGTACTTGAAGATATTAAAAATTTAACTTGACACAGCCCCGAGCAACTTGCTCTGGCTGACCCTGCAGGGGCTTTGAGCAGGAATTTGGAGTAGACAAGTCTCCAAAGGTCCCTGCCAGCCTCAACCATTCTGTCATTCTGTGAAAATAAATCTAAATCACAGCAGCTGGCCTTCTAAATAGAAGGTGCCCAAGTTAAGAAGCCACTTTGGAAAATATCTGTACATCTCTTTTAATGAATTATTTCATTTTATACACAGATTTTTTACAAATAGGGTTTTTTTCCCCAGTGTTCAGCAATTACTTCTTGTCCTTGAGTATCTTTTCCATATTGCATGTTACCTTTACACCTTTCGCCTTACTATGTTTTACACTGAACTTTGCATTGCTGTTATTAAGGAAAATGTATATCAAAACCATGATGTATGAAAATTAACTTGTCCTTAATGTCTTTCAGGTTACACTAAGAAAACTTACAATATCAGTTTTTTAAAACACCGGTGGAAAAGCTATGGCAAGGAAGCATCACCTTCATTTTGTTCTGAAAAACTGCTATCAATAACACATCCGCAGACCTCATCAGTTTGGTTTCTTTTAGTTCTGCTAGTTGACTTCTAAACAAGCACTCACAGACAACAGTGAAGCCAGCAGTCTGATGAGCATTTTCCTTTTTCTGTCAATGGGGTTTACAACTCTCTAATATGGGCTCTGAGATCACTAAGATCTAAAAGATCACATATAGGACGATCTCCTCTGTGTTAATGTCATTTGGCAGCAGCGTGTGAAACCACACAATGTCTTCTGGATTTTTCGGACACAAACACTCAGTGCAGCTGGCAAGAACTGTTTCTTGCAGACTAGCTCTAGTGAATGCTCCCTCAAAAGAGAAACACTTGCCTGTCAGAGGCGTACCTGAGAGCAGCAAGCAAGCCAGGTTAATGCTATTCCTGCCATACCACTGAGTCAATCATGCAAGGCAGCACTCTTCACCGGTTGCACTGAAAGATGCATGTTGCTTGTCCAGGGTTAACGTTATGATGGCCACTAGTTCAAGCAGGAAGTGGAAGTGAAGCAACACTCATACAAAAGAAAGGAAAAAGAAACTACATTCCCTGAACAATATTTATAAAACTAGAGAAATAATAATAAAAAAATATTTTATTCATATCTTATACTCTCTTCCTTCAACGGACTAAATGTTGAACTTCAGTGTAGTGTTGTCTGTTACTGATACAGGTCTGAGTTCTGTGTCATCACAAACATGGTTTCAGAAGAAGTGATTTACTGCCAGATTATGTATCTGGTGAATGAAAGGAGATATTCGCATTTACTTACTGTTATAAAAAAGTCTCTTCCAAAATACTGTTCTACACACACAACATTTTATGATGCAACTACCCACCTAAACTTCCCTTTATGAAGTAGGGATAACAAAGCTGATGAGTAAAGTGGTTTAACTAAAAATGCGATTTGAGATTTGGTTGGGCTGTTTTAGAAATTCTTGATTGGAAAAATACTAGAATGATATATCAGAGTAGTGTGTGAGGTGGCTAATTGCACTAGGAACATACTTCAGCTTAAATAAGTGATATGTCATATTGCCTTATGTTCAAGCCATTTATCTAATACTGTATTTTAATAATACATTTTCAATCACACAGAAAATGCAATAGCATCATCACATAGACATCTGTGCCAGATTAAAATAAGGTAGTGCTGAAATGCAGCACTGGCAAAATTGTCAAGGGGTAAATTTTGGGTCACAAAACCAAATTATTCTAATGTCAGAGTAATTTGTGTTTCTCAGAATTTGATATCTAAGAAACAGCAAGCTACAGTAGTTGTTTGTGTCAGTTCATAGGACACAGAGTGTACTCAATGCACCAGAGGAAAGTAGTGAACTACATTGACCTTTTCAGTAATCTGTGTCTACATAGCACAGCCATTCCACTTTTTTTTTATTATTTATAAGTTTTTAGAATTATTACTATTATATTTGCATTCTTCTGTTCTGGCTTTGTGGATGAGTTAACACACAGCAGTGGCTGTGACACAAACTTTTACAACAAATAGCCATTTACTAAACAGTGCTGAATAGATTGAGTTGTGTAAATAAGAATTTCCAGGCCCCTGCTGTTCACACCAGGTTGTGCTGCTGTCTTTCTAGGAGAGAGCTGATCCTCTCCTGCTGCTCATAAAAATTTCTTGCCCAGCACAGTTTGGAGTGTTTCCATGTATAAAACAAAGTGCTACAGACAGTGTGTTTGGAAAGTGTTGCAAGATAATCCAGCGAGGTTTTCCTTCACCTGAAAACAATGTTGGATATTCCACTGGTGGCTGGTTAATTTATCATTTGTTAGCTACCTTAGGGCACTAGAAGAGTAACACCTGACTTCAATATTTATGATTGCCACTTTCTTGTTCTGGTAGTTTGTGATAAGCCTTGAGCCCATGTTCTTTCTCTATAATATATTTGAGGTAATTTGCACATGAAAGAGCCATAAACTGTCCCAGATTTGTGTGCAATACAAATGTATTATGTATTGAATTATTTTTCAAAGATGTAGAAATTTTTAAATACCTGTACATGTTTTGTCTTTATCTTTGGACTTCTCAAATTTCATGTCAGTTTAGTCTGACTTTAAAGAGAGAAGAAAATAGACCATCATCATGGAAACAATATCCATCCACTAATTACAATATTGCATCTCTGCTAATCTTCAAGTGGTTTTATCTTTGATTTACTGTCTTAATTTAATTCACCATTTCTTTAAAAAAGAGAACATTCGCATCATTGTCTTTATCTATAACACCTATTAACATTTAATATTCACCATTTAGATACCCAAGGACATCACAAAACATATCTGCCACTGAGATGCAGCCACTATGCCATGACACTCTTCAGTAACATATAGTCATGCTGCATTGTGAAGGAATACCTCTTTTAACTTGGAACACAGGGAAGTTTAATATAACTGAAAGTCAGGGCTGAGCACCATCTATCCAAAACTGAGTGGCAAAGAAGGAACTCAGATGAAAATAATCCCCCAGATTAAATCCTCTCACATTTGACCAAGACTGGCTCAACAGTACAGTTTAAAATATGAACTTTCAGACAGCTCCATCTATAGGTACAGTCGAGGGGATGCTAAACTGAAGAATAAGGACAGAACAAGAGGCACAGGAAAGGAGGGCATGAATTTTCTAATTAGCTTTGTCACTGAATATGGCATTTTCTATGATGGTGGCCAAGGCTATGCTTATCTGCTTATCTTTGTCAGTGGTTTATAAGTGTAGCTGTTCTTAATGCCTCAAACTAGCCTCAGTCTTGAGAGCTTGGCACACACATCAGGCATATGTATTCTCTGACTGTAGGAAGATATAATCTCAAGCCTCATTCCAATCTTATTAAAAATTAAATACTTCAAAACTCTCTCTGATCAGGAGATTGTTTAAGTGTGATATAAAGGCTACATCTATACTGGAAAATAATATTATCCAGGGAACACTTTCTAGTCCTTAGACAAGGTGACATAGTGCATCTTGCATCCACATAGTTAAATTCTCTTGGTCACTAAAACAGGATATTTAAATCCGTATTGCACACAGGGAATTTATGTGGCCAGTGGTAATTCCTCATGCTTGGGAATTGGAGTGTTTGCTAACTCAGGCAAAACCCGTACTAGGGAACAGACTAAAAATTTATCAGATGGGACTATTACAAAACCAAGTTTGAGCCTATGCTCCGACTTTTCTAAAAGTGCAGAGCTTTGGTTTGGTCTCCCATCTCAGGGTGAAGTTCTCTTACTGCCAATAAACTGCATAAAATCCATTATTGCTCATTCTCCATTCAATTCAAGACCAACATAGATTCATAGGACAAAGACAAAGTGTACCATAAACCTTCATTTCACTGCTCTGTCTTCCTTTTCTCTCCACAACCAACCCCAATGGAGCACAGAAAAAACAGGTTTCAAGAACCTAAAGATGGATTCGTTTCCTGATTGGTGATCCATGGAGAAAAAGAGTGTTCTAGGACACCTTTCAAGGTGGGAAGGAGCAACTACAGGAACCAACTGTGGAAGGTGGATGGTATTCACTGAGCAGGAGGAGCTTCACAGACATTTTCTGAAAATGTTATCTGAAGTAGAAGGTACATAATTTTTCCATTACATTTCCCTGAGAAACTCTGAGTCCTCAAAAAGAAAAATTCCTCTTTCACTGAAAATGGGGGGGCAAGAGGAGGAAAACAAAGTAAATTTTTTCTAGGAAGCTGGTTCTTATTATAACTTTAGTTAGTGATCTGCATTTTCAGAAATCATTCTTTTAAACGATCTGTCATAATGTTAGGTGACCTAATGGTAGACCTCTAAAGCAGAGGTTGTAGCAAAGGCATGGGGTACTTATATTACCTCAGTATTCATCCAGCTCACATTGCTCTAATCGCATTGCTCTAATATTTTCTTTACTCTGTCTGGGTGGTTAAGTTTAGGTAGATTTCAGTTGCAAATTTAGCTATATAATTTTTAAAAATATCTTTACTGAGCACAAAAAAAAGAAGAGATTTCTCACTTTTTCATCAAGTTTTGTAGAATTGTTCCCACTTAGAGGATATTCAGAAGAGTAATAAATTATCTTTTTTCACAGAAAAAACTTCTCTTATAAATTTCAATTTATTCTTTCTTCAAATGAAGGAGCTAGATCTTCTTTAAAAACATGTGCAATAATTTTTATAATATATGAAAACAATATTTCTCTATGTCTTATTGTTAGGAAATGGAAGAATTTATTTTTTTGAAGCAAGCAAGCAGAAAATCAAACTTATGCAGTCATTTGTCAAGTAAATTTTTAGCCCCTATGGTTATGCTTTGTCAAAATTACAGGCCTTTGAAAACAAGGCGTTATAATAGAAAATGTCAGTCAACCTTAATAATAGACAGACTTAATAACTGCCTATAATGTAGAAGATTGTAAAAGAAAGAAAAGAGCAAAAGAAAGAAAAACAAGATTTTAAAAATAATGTCAACTCACAGATCTGAGAAACATTTTTGAAATTCACACAGGATCTGTCTAGCCTCTGGGCAAAAACTAATGCTAGACAAAAAAAATACTCTTTCATGTCTGTAATACTATAAACTAAACCTAGCGAAAGCTTAGACTAACAGAAATAGATGGCTCTCAAGGGGATGTGAAATGTGCTTTCGAGCCTCTCATTTTTCAGAAGAGGGGTTAAAAGGCAGAAGAGACCTACAATGACATCAAGATGTTTTACCTTGATATCTATAACAATATTTAGTGTTTCCCAAACATTTTTCATATTCTACTTTTTGCATCACACAAATAATATCCAAGACATATCAGCAACACCTGGAGTATGGTAAGCCATGGAAACTGAAACATATTTCCTTTTTAGAGAGGTAGAGAGACCATTCACCTTGGACAAAAAGAATATTAGATAATTTTGGAAATTATGCACTATTACTCTCCAAGCTATCTTGCCAGATGATCAGTCTCTGATATTCTTAACATTTTCATGAAAAAATAACTTGCAAATATTTTTGGATGTTAAAGTTTGTCACTTACTCTTACCTGAAGAAATTCCTAGAGAATATCAACAACCATGCTTAGGAAACAAAAATCAAGATCAAGGGACCAAAAACATGTATTTTGGCTAAGAGACTTCTACAATTACATGTGTCATGAATGGAGAGGAACCCTTTTTTGCAGCCTAGGAAGATACAATTAACAGTAATCAGAAGTCAGGGAAAAATTAGACAACTTCAAATGACAAATTAACAATAATGTCCAGTAAATTGTGGATTAGAAATCCCAATCCTATCACTGGTCACTGCTTTTTTTATTCATAAAATGAACCGAGTACAGTAAATCTTCCTACAGATGAAACTTACGCACTGTGTGATTCTGTCTGGACTTTAGAAGGACTCAGAATAATGTAAATACCCATGCATGCTAATTGAACCTAAATGTGTAGTTCATTTCATTGATTTCTCCCAAAATGATAAGCTTTACTGCAATAAAAGGGATTTAGATCAGCCATTTCAGGGATAATGATAACTGTGCAAGGAGCAGATTGCCAATGTTGTAGGTAAAACATCATTTAAAAGGTTTGGGGTTGGCTTTTTTTTTTTTTGTTATTGTTTATGTCATCTTGTGGGTTTTGTGGTTTTTTTAATTTTTTTTTTTTTTTTGGGGGGGGGTTGTTTTTTTTTAAGTAGATTACACAATATCTGAGAGGAAAAACTTAGCTATGATTGACTCTGCCTGGATACAGAGGGTCAGCTATATGACCTTTATGATTTTTTCAAGAGTAATTAATGATTATGAAACTGTATAATTCATAACAATAGCTGCACTAGAACATACAGATGTAATAAGTTACACCTTTTTAGTAACACCATGACTTGGGGTGAAGCAGAGCCAACTGTTCAGTCAGAGAGGCTCTTGCTTATATTTGTTGCTGTGGCAATCAGGGTCAGCTGACTTGGTTGTTTACCCTGTGGAAGAGTCACACCTGTGGGGAGGAAGGGACAAGTCAAGTGACCCAAAACTGACCAATAGGGGATTGTATCCCATCTGCTCAGTATAAAAGCTGAGGTATCAAAGGTGTTGTGTGCTTTTCTGTTTAGTTGTTTTCTTTGTTAAGTGGCTGGGGAGGATGCTGTTAGTTTGTCTACCTTTGAGCCTAATCTGTGGGTTCCTGAATCAAGATCTGAAATTTAGTTTCATTTTGTTACTGAGTCAATCCTGGAGCTTCCCTGGTGCCTGCTGGTGACATCTCCCTGAGAGCTTGATAAGGTTTTTCATATATTTGTATATATAGTATCTATTCCAATATTTTTTTAACATTTTTTTTTACTTTGTTACTAATATTTCATTGAAGTAGTTTGGGTTCTCCTGAATGCATAAATCTTTACCTCTCTTCTTCCTCTCCTTAGAGTGAGAGGTAGGGGAGAGCATCTGTTGTCTTGTCATTAGCCAACCTGGCCCAACTGCAATCCTCTTGGATGGCAGAACTATGAGAGTGACAGGAAGCTGGAATTTCTGTCTGATTGTGTTGGCGAAGTACATCACTGATTCATACCATAGAAGAATAAAGGAAGTAATGATGACATAGATCAATGAAGTGGGAGAAGTTGAGCCTGTAGGGAGGGAAAGCGGGTACTGAAAGAACAGATATTTAGAGATTGCAATAATACCATTAATAAAAATGAGCAAGTGTAAAGAAAATAAATATGTTGATACCAAAAAACGGTGTATATTAAAAACCTCTAGAACTTAGTGTTAAATTCCTTGAGTATTAATAGCTCTGAGTTTGTTGCCTACATAGAATCATAGATTGGTTTGTGTTGGAAGGGGCCTTTAAAGGTCAGCTAGTCCAACCCCTCTGCAGTAAGCTGGGACATCTTCAACTAAATCTGGTTGCTCAGAACCCCATCTATCCTGACTTTAACTGCTTTGAGAAATGGGGTGTCTACAATCTATCTGGGCAACATATTCCAGAGTTTCACCACCCTCATTGTAAAAAAATTTTTGTAATACCCAGTCTGAGTCTACCCTCTTTCAGTTTAAAACTGTTAGTCCTCATCCTTTCAGTACAGGTCCTGGTAAAAAGTCTGTTCCCCATCTTTCTTATAAGACCACTTTAAGTACTGGAAGGCTTCTATAAGATCTCCACGGAACTTTCTCTTCTCCAGCCTGAACCGCTCCAGTACTCCAGCCCTCTGATTATCATGGCTCTCCTCTGGACCTGCTCCAATGTGTCCACGTCCTTCTTATGTTGGGGGCTCCAGAGCTGGACACAGTACTCCAGGTGGGATTTCACCAGAGTAGAAGGGCAGTATCATCTCCCTCAACCTGCTGGCCACAATTCTTTTGATACAGGTCAAGGTGCAGTTGGATTTCTGAGCTGCAAGCACACACTGCAGACACATGTTGACATTGTCATCAACCAATACCCCCAAGTCCTTCTTGTCAGGGCTGTTTTCAGTCCATTCATACCCCCTGCCTGTATCCTGGAGATTGCCCTGATCCAGGTGCAGGACCCTGCACTTGGCATTGTTGAACTTTGTGAGGTTGTCATGGGCTTCACGAGGCTTGCATGTTTGTTATGTACATCGTTTGGTAAGTGTAGCATCCTGGGCAGTCAAGAGTCAAATCTAAACAACTGGCCTTCTGGAGTAATAACTATTTTAAAGGTGCAACATATAAACTGTAAGGAATCCATTTGAAACTGGGCACACAACTTCAAGAAAGATAAATAAATGGACCAAAACTATTGAAGTGTTGCTGTGAAAGGATGGTTACTAGACAAAATGGATATGTGAAGTTAGTAATGATTACAAGGAGAGGAGATAGTAATGAAAGAGCGAAAATGAGGGAAAGGAATGAAGGGAGATAGTTGTGAGATTAGATCATTTCATTTTGAAACAAAAAAAGTATCTGGGATTCTAATACACTAAACAGGTATGAAATGTCATCCAATTAATCTAATGAAACTGAGAAACTGCACAGCCAAATTGGGGGTGTAAATATCAGTGCAGATTTTGTTAGCAGAAATCTTGACTGACTGCTCAAGGACAGCAAATACAACACATAGCCTATCTCCTTTCCAGCTTATGAATTTACAAGATTCTAAGCATGAAAGGTGAGAAGAGAAATGAAAGAAGGCACCTTTTAATATGCAATGCGTCCCTTTTTCTGAAGCAGGTGAATTCCAAGAATGATTAGATTAATGGAAAAAAAAAAAAAAGAAAAAAAAAGAAAAAAAAAACCCGCACAAATTCAAGACATAGTGAAATAAGCATAACAGCAGTGCTGGTTTGTAATGGCATTTCAGCAGTCATTTATCACTCAAAATATATTCTTACACTTTTGCTGCACCATTACACCTCAGTTCAGTTGTTGCAATGGGTTTATAATCACTGAGGGGGTGTGGAGGAGAAAAGAGAGGAAAATTTAAACGTTAAAAATATGAAAAAGCCTCCTTTGTTTCTATTCAGTAGCTAGTGAAAAGAAGAAAAAAAGAAAAAATAGAAATATATATAGAGAAAATAAGGAAAGTAATTATCTTCTTATAATCGTTGTATCACAGGTATCCCACAACCTTGATTAGCTTTTCCAGCATCAGGACAACAGGAGATATAAGGAATTTCATATTACCCATGACTTACAGTCATCGTATACAAAGCCCTACAGAGTAGCCTAACCTGAGGTCACATAATAAAGCAGCGCAAAGACATGTATACATTATATAACCTGCCCCCCATTACCTACTCCTCACTCAGACACTGATTCATCATGTGATCCTGAATAGAGAACTAAATGAAGCTATTTGCATTGTTCTCAGACACAGTTTATCACAAACTAAACCCATCTGATCCTCCCTTTTCCCACATCTGTTTTCTTGAGGCTCTGTTGAGTTTCCAGGTTGGATTATGACTACCTGGTGCAGCTTGTTGAAAGTTTTTATTTATTAGTACTGTGTTAATAAGACTACAAAAAACCATCACTTTTTAAAAATAAAATCCTTTGATTCAGGCAGCTCTTACCTCCGCAGACTCTCAAATTAAATAATAAGCCTACTCTTATTTTCCTTTAAAAAACAAACAAATAAAATCCAGTTTGATAGTTTGGGTTTTATTTTCTTAGAAATTGCAAAGTTATTTGTGGAGGCAGATGTACTAATTCACTAACAGAGCCCTTTATCCAAAGTAATGATTAGCAACTAGAGTTTAAAGAAAGAAAGAAAGAGAAAAGCAAATGTAGAGTTTAAATTTCAAACCAAAATACAAATAGGGAACATACTACCTTTGGAGGTACCTCCATGGTAATATAAGGGTCTGAATTAAGTTGTTCAAACTGATTTTGAAGTGGGTGAAATAAGATCAGAATAACTCTGGCCTCTGATGATATAGTTACAGAGTAGAGAGTCTGATAAGATCTAGGTAAATTACTATATTTTAACAGTCTTTTTAAATTAAACTTGTTTTCTCTCTCTTAAAATTTAGCTAGAGAGCTGAAGCATTAATCAACTTTATTTTATGGACAAGGTGCTCAATCTCTACTGAAAACATCTAAGTGGTTGGTGACTTCCTGTCCTTCTAACAGGAAATTGGAATGTTGATCCCTTCCTGTTTCCCGTGCTTACATTGTTAATTAAGAACCTCCACAATGAAATAATATAGTAGCCAGGCAATTATGAAATTGTTGTCAATAGCCACATGATTAAGCCAGTCTATAAAGAGCTTATTACTCCCTTATTTTTATGTCAAAATTTCATACCATGATGCAAAATTTATATTCGCTGTTGATAACAGAACCTGAGACAGCTGCACTTCTCCGTTCCAGGAGGTAAATCGCTTTGTGTCTCTCAGTCCATCTCAGATGTAAGGGGACAAATTACAGACAAACGTTTCAGTTAAGTGAAAAATCCTCCTAATCTTTTTGGTATTGTGCCTTATTACCCTTTTTTATGAGAAACTGGCATTTATCTGTGTGACTGATAATCGATAAATTGATAATTTAAGTGAATGCACCTAATCTCATGTCACTTCAGTGAAGTCTGTTCATTTGGAAATGGCATGCAGTACCAGGTTGCACAATGCCCTCATTTAGTCTTGGCAAGTTATGAGCAGGTAAAAAGTTAAGTTATTGACAGTATTTTAGAATTAATTTAGTTATCTCAGATAGAAACTACTGGGCTTTACAGTAGCTGTAACTTTCAGAAGCTTATGTGAGCAATGCAAACCCTGTGCTTTTTGTGAAGGCTATGCTGTGGGATGTGCCTTTTTCTTGCTGACCATCTCCAAAGACAGAGACAGAGCATATATCAGGAAAAAGCAGGAGTGCCATGATTTCCTTGCATATAGAGCTGTAGATTCCCCTTGGGATGCTTAAGGCAGTGAGTTTTAATGTCTCTAAAGAGAAAATAGTTGTGATGGATGAAACCTGTCTGTGTGAGAAGCAGAAACATGCATATGAATTAATGAAAGACACAACGTACCTGCAAGACAAAATTTATACTGGTGGTAAAACTTTTTTCTGCCATCACAGATGTTGGAGTGGTTGTGGAACAGACACTGAGTTCTTGCTGACCTTGCTCCCTGACTCTCCTGCTTTTGCTGCGTGACATCACTTCTTCACCCACGTACTTATTCTTAGAGAAGTAGGTGACAATATTTACTATACTTTCCGTGATTTTTAGAGATGGAAAACATGCTAGCTGGCTACCCATGCAGATTATCAATAGAGATTCACCAAAGTGGGAATCAAGAGGATCTTGTCAATGTCAGCATTTTCAAGGCCATTTTTAGATCTGAACAACATCCCATCAAATTACCACACACATAAAACAAGGGAGAAAAATACACATCTCTGTATTTTTACACAAAAATTTTGCTCTTATAAATTAATTAATCTTTCAATAAACACACACTGATACATTCAAATGTAGGCTGCTGTTAACCTAAAAGAGCAGTCTTGGTGGGAAATATCATTCCAGTATGTGTAAAATGTAACAAGTAAACCTGTGGTATCACCAGATATTTCACCTGACTTTAATACTCACTAAACATTTGTGAGACTTTCCAATAACAGTGAGGAACTATTGTGTAAGAGGGAAATAATCAATCTGTCCTTCATTGAAGATTGTAAAAACTTTTATGCAATAAAGATTTTAAATCTTTTTAAATCTGGTGTTTCCTTACTCATTGATGGCAGCATGGAGTATTGCTCTGTCCTTACCTGCAAATGATCATTTATGGTTTATATTGTAGTAGTACTTGCATGGCACTATGGTTTATCAGAAATGTACAGAGCATTAAGTTTGAAACTTTTTGAAAATTTTGTAAAGCTTTCCATTCTAGAAAGCATTTGTCATTAAGAAAAACAATGTTTTCTAAAGTAAAGGGGAAAATCTGGCTTGGATAAAATATATCGACAGGACGAGGGGCAATGGCTTCAAGCTGGAGAAGAGCAGATTTAGACTGGATATTAGGAATAGGTTCTTTACTATGAAGGTGGTGAACCACTGGAACAGATTGCCCAGGGATGTGGTTGAGGCCCCTTCCCTGGAGATATTCAAGGGGAGGCTCGATGAGGCCCTGGGCAACCTGGTCTAGTTGGGGATGTCCCTGGTGACTGTGGGGAGGTTGGACTAGATGACCCTAGAGGTCCCTTCTGGCCTGGACCATCTATGATTCTATGATTGCACACTCAAGGTACAGCATCTAAATAATCACATGCTTTTTTATGTTTTTTGAATCAATCTGATGTAAGTTATATGCCAGATGACAGAATAAGGTAACTAACTCACACTCGGTTTATTTCTTCTGGGAGTTAACTACAGGCATGGGATTTTCAACTAAATAAGGCATTTGACCTCACCTCATATACCTATCCTCAGAAACCGAAGAGAAAGGTGTGAGTGTCATCTGCTGCTTCATGTGTGTCACATAATCCAGGACCGTTCCACATGCACAGCCACTTTAATAATTTCCAGTGTTATGCTTGCATTCACCATGGCTGGATTTTGTTCTTACATTCTTGGAAACAGAGGAATGAATGTTTCAACTCCGTCACCAGCCACAGGAAGTTAGGCAGCAAATAAAATTATCAGACTAGGTTATAATAGTTGTTGTGACTGTTTAATATCTACTCAGAAAGACGGTCAAGCAGAATGAAGCTCATACCTATTCCTTATATTGCAGTCTCATACTGTAGAAAGGAATTAGTCTAATGGAAGCAAAGGGTATCTTCATTTTTCCCTTTAAGAAGATATACCTACACCATTACTCCCACTTTTTACCAGCTTTGCTTTTGCCACACAAATCAATTGATATAGAAAACAGCCCAAGCTCATAACAGTATCTGGATGTTTGGTTACCAAATACCCCTTTCATTCTCTTGACAGCCATTCCCACAACCTGCTCCTTTCACTACTGTGAATTGATAGCTTCCATTCCTAAAGCAGTAGATATGATGACAAATTTGACTAGCCAAATTTTCCACAATTTGCAAATCCCTCTGATCACCTCTGGCTGTGGTCCAGGCCCACAGAGGCTCCACAAATATGCAATAAAGGAGAAATCAGAGTGCCTTTCTGGAGAAATGCATCCCACTTTGCAAAATTGCCTTGTCCCAGAATATCTTGAAAACCAAACAGCAACATTTTATACTTAAAATTCCTGAAATACTTTTTATTTAATTTGGCATTAATTCATTTTAACAATGAGCAGGTGCTGTCTTTTAAAGACGGTACTAAACTACAGAATAAATAATTGAATATTTACCATTAAAACCAGTTTTTGTTCCACATCATCTCCAAAGTGCTTATAATCAACCTCTGATTTATAAGTCAAAAAAGAAGAAAAATTGCATCTTGTCAGCTCTTACTGCACCAACAATTTCTCTGATGAGAATGTAAACAGTGTGGATCTAAAATTATTCTTTACTTATAAACCAAATGACAGTACATTATAGGCCCTTCTTCTGTCCCACTACAAGCTTATTTCAGGTCACCTTACAGAATTTTTCAGGCCGGATGAAGGTGTCATACTGTTTTTCATACGTGAATAACTTCACTGACTTCAGGGAGTTCTTTCTGATTTACACCCCTGTAATGGAGCAGGAGATCAGGCAGCTGTTCTTTCCCAAGAGACTAGAATTAACATTCCAATTTCAGGGAAAATCTATTGCAAGGTAAGTAAAGACCTTGCAACGTCTTGATGTTAATGTGCTGTATCCCCTCCATGCTAATCATACCAGAACAGAATCTCAGCTGCTACAAATGATTGTTGCTTCAAGATTTCACCTGAGTTATAACCTTCTCACTAGCTGAAAATCCAGCTAATCATTCTATAGTGCAGTAGGCAGCACACCAGAAGGTGTTTAATAAGCTCTTTACATAATTAAATGAGGAAAAATACATTAATGGAACATATATTTAAAATTATAGTCCCCCAAGCAATTTTAACTCAGCTGGTTTGTGTAAATATATTAAAGTATTAAAGCTAATATCATGTGCTGCAAAACAGAATGCAACATATGTGCCAGGGGATTGAGACATTATCACAGTAGAAACTGTAACTATTAATTTGCTGATTTTGTTGAAAATAAATACTAACCTTTGGCATTATTGTCTTTTATTAATGTATTTATTATTTTACCTGTTTAGTTTTACTATAATTATTTCCACTTTACTAGAGAAACAATGTTAATTGATTATACACTTTGTCTCCAGCTCGAGACAAATTTCCTTGATGTACAAATAATTTCTACAATGTGAACATTCAGGATAGTTCGCAAGTCAGCAACCTGTTAAATACTGAAATACAGATCTAGGCAGAAAAGCCAAAGACATGCGGCCCTCTTCAAGTCAAGGTCTTACCAGAAGCAAAATTTAATTCTTAAAGAGTAGTAGTATTAAATGTTTGTTTCTAAATTGTCATTGGTCTCCAAGACAGCCAAAATTCTCTGCCAAAATAAAAACAATTGAAATTTAATCCTTATATGTATCAGAAAATATTTGTAATGCACATCAGATTATGCTAATTCAAAGTGCCATCTCCAAAGAATGTATGAAAATATTTATGATAAACATGATAAAAAGTTATGTGCTTGCCATTTATATTGAAGCAAATGGCAATAAAAATGTTATTTTTTATTGTGGAAAGCAATAAACATGGAAACTTACAAAGTACGATTTGTAGTTTGCATGCAGAATAAACTCTCACAGAGTTAACACTCTATAACCTTTCAGATATCTTTTATCCAAAGTGGCCTTAAGCAAAGATAAACAACCTCTTATAAGTTAAATAAAGAACTGATCCAGTTCAGCAAAGTGATGGATGATATAGGGCTGCAAGGCAACTAATTATTAACTGTAACATTAAACAAGTAGTTAACAAAGATTAATCTTCAAGTCATCTTACAACAAGCACAGATAACTCATTAGATTGCTATATTTTTTGTGCCAGAATAATAGGAAAGATGCACAATTCTCATTAATGAGGATTTTATTTCCTCTCTGCATGAAGACTTTTGAAGTTTTTTTTGTTTGAACATCGTGTTTGATAAGCGCAAAAAAGGCTATGAGCAGATGGATCTTAATTGGATAAGAAACTAGCATTTACAGTTAAACATGAATTACTAATTACTTTTCTGTTTCAAGATTAACCTTTTCTGTGTTACTCTGCAAGACTGTAATTTCTGATTAGAATTACCATTTTGTCATGTTGATGAGATATTGATTTAGTGTTTATTCAACAGTTTGTTTTTATATGTTACACATGGAAATCCACATACTACCACAGAGTGTTTCAACAGTCCACTGAAATGTATGCTTTGCACCTAGAATATAATGTAGCTTTGAAAATTTGTTGTCTTCTGAAATGCTGTACTTGTTTCGAACCATAAAATGATGTTATAATATCATTACAATGCTATTTTTACAAAATTGTAAATGCGTAGGGGAGAAACTCTAAGAAAATCATCTATATATGGAAAATGTTCTAAGAAAAAAAATGTCTTTCTTTTAAGAGAAATAATTGTAACAGTATAATTACATTAACAGAATATAAAAGAACTTGATTGATCAAACAATGATTGATTGCAACTATTTTTCATGTCTCAAAACATGAATATAATACTATGACAATAGGTTATGTCTATGATGCTGAGATATTTCTTGATTTTCAGTAGTACCTTTCTGCCATGTTGATAAGTTACAATACATTTATCCAGTATTGCAGTATTTTTCCTTACAAAAAATATTTTACTGCTTTTGTTCTTTGAACATTTTCAAATCAACAGAAGAGAAGACTCTAGTTTTCTTCCTTTTTTAAATGACTTAAAGATGACTAATCATGCCTGAATTACAAAAGTCCAAGAAATAGTTCCTATAAGACAACTCTTTACTGCATAGGTTTTAATTAAGTATTTTTTAATGTAAAATAAAGCTATTTACCAAAAAGTATTTTTCCACTTCCACTTGGATAATTCGATTTATTTCTTGGCTAAATGGAGCCTCTCCAGCTACAATTCAAATCTATTCTTGGAAGAACCTATCATTTAAGATTCCCCTGATTTTAGTCTTAACCCCTAGGTCAAGCTGAGAAATATGTCAATCAAGAAGAATAGGCATGAATAAGTCATGTGCATGTCAGTAAGTTTGCTACATACAGCACATGGCACAGCTGAAACCTAGCAGGTTGTCTAAAAGAAAAAAACGCATCCACAACCTTACTTAACATTTCATATTAGAACAGTTCAAACCCAAAGACCACAAAACATTAAATTAGATGGTGCTGTTATACAGAGATAATGTCCTCTACTCCCCTTTACCCAGTGGAGTGCAACCATTGCTATTACAGAATTTCAGTCTTACACAGAACAAAAGAGAACTTTGGGCTTGACTCAGAGCATCCAGGAAACTGTATCAAGTCTTTAGGACATATAAAAGCAAGAAAGTTTGTAGAGGAAAGGCCAAAGGCCTCTTTAGCTTAATCTCCAGTGAGACAAGGCCAATGAAAGGGAACCAGTCTCTGGCGGTTAACAGCTCATGAACTTCCCAAACCTGATTTCAAGTTTTATTCCATGCTTTTCTCTTCTTTGACCCTTAGTTATCTTTTGACATCCAAAACATCATCTGGCAAGCATCTCATCTTGACTACTTACTGTACAAAGCAATTCCTTCTTTTGTTTGTTTCTGATGAGATAAGAACCTTTATTCCCTATTCCCTTTCTCCATGCCACTCAAACCCCTCTTCTCTTTTTTCCATGGGATGCTTCATAAGGAAGATTCATACCACACCTTTGATTACCTCAATAACATGCTTTGTACATTTTCCAATTCTACCTTTTAGACATAGAGGGCCCAAAAAGCACATACCATTCAGGATGTGTACTACTAGTACATTATATTTTGGTTTTCTTCTTTGCTTTATTATCTTTATTAAATTTGGAAAATTTTTATTTATTTTTTTTAGTTATCGGGCATTGGCCTGGCATTTTACCATCACAAAACTAGAATCTCATTCCTCTGTCATACTAGTTGGAAATGGATGGTCAGTTCAAAAGCTCACCTCTATGTAAATAAAGTGCCTCACTTTTTGACCCATTTATCTGACACTTTATCGCCCACCACTCAGCATTGAGAGGTCCTTCTCCAGTTCCTCACTGTAAGCTTTTGTGTTTCTAAACAACTTGACAATTGGAATAACTGATTGCCAGCCACTAATATTGTCAAAACACAATAGATTGCCATAAAATGCCATAAGTGCCTTCCCTTCTCAGTAGAGGCCAAATATTCCCAGAGTTTACTTCCTATATTACAAATGTTGTCTATGGAAAGACTATCTTTCTTTTCTTACATCAACCTTAATGAGAGACTTAAGTAATGGTGATGTCTTTTAGAAACCTGAGTATATAATCTGTATATTCCTTAACTCTACTTATTCATTCTTTCAAAGTTCAATAGATTAATAATAGGTAACTTTCCATTACAAAATCAGTATTAATTGTTTTCCTTTATCCATGAGCCCCATAACACTGTTCTGGCTAATGTATCTGATACAGATTCCTTGTCTGCAGTAGTTCAGAATTCTCTCCAGTAACATTTTAGGAAATTGGCATCAAATCTGCCACCTTCTAAAACACTGGTACTGAGGTAAATTTAACCAAGAGTTAGCATACCATGATTGGTAATTCATCTACTTCCTACTCTAGTTCCACTACAGCTTTTTGGATCTTTTGAGCTGTTAATTGTTTTCATTTGTATTATAGCATCTTTTATTGAAATTTCCACCTTAGACAAATATCCAAATTCACTTTGCATGAAAAAAAAGCTCCATCATATGCTCTTCGGCCTCTCATCTTCATTGAGCACAAGTTTAAAAATTAGTTTTTCTCCCAAGGCTTTATCTCTTCAAAACAGACTTTTTATACGTTGATCTGTTTTGGCCCTAAAGATTATCTGATTTCTCCTAATCCCAATGTGTTCGAAAAATCTTTTTTATTATTAATATTAGTTTTATGTCTTCAGCATGATTTTCTACATGCCTGGATTGACTACTTTGCAAAGGTTTGTATTGCATTTAGTCTGCTAGATTTTTTTTTTTTTTTAATTTTCCTTATTGAATACAATTCCAGCTTCCTTAAGGATGTTTTTTAGCTTTAAAAATCTCATTTTCCTTAATGTTGGATCATGTCAAAATTATTTTTTGTTGTTGTTCTTTCTAGGATTTATCTATTTAACCTTTGTTTGGGGTTTTTCCTCTTTTTTTTTTTTTTTTTTTCACTAAGATCCATCCAGTTGACACACCTGAGGGACAGGGTGCCATCTTGAGGGACCTGGACAAACTCGAGAAGTGGGCTCATATGAACTTTATAAGGTTCAACAAGGCCAAGTGCAGGGTTCTGCACCTGGGTTGGGGCAACCCCCAGTATCAGTACAGGCTTGGGGATGAAGGGATCGAGAGCAGCCCTGAGAAAAAAGATTTGGGGGTACTGGTGGATGAAAAGCTGGACATGAGACAACATTGTTCACTCACAACCCAGAAAGCCAGGTGTATCCTGGGCTGCATCAAAAACATGGCCAGCAGGTCAAGAGAAGTGATTCTGCCCCTCTACTCTGCTCTGGTGCAACCCCACCTATCATGCTGTGTACATCTCTGGAGTCCTCAACACAGGAAAGACATGGACCTGTTGGAGCAAGTCCAGAGGAGGGCCACAAAGATGATCAGAGGGCTGGAGCACCTGTCCTATGAGGACATGCTGAGAGAGTTGGGGTTGTACAACCTGGAGAAGACTCTGGGGAGACCTTCAGGACTTAAAGACCCCTTTTCAGTACTTAAAGGGGGCCTACATGAAAGATGGGTACAAATATTCAACAGGGCCTGTTTTGATAGGACAAAGGGTAACGGTTTTAAACTAAAAGAGGATAGACTTAGACTAGATAGAAGGAAGAAATTTTTTACCATGAGGGTAGTGAAACACTGGTACAAGTTTCCCAGAGGGGTAGTAGGTGTCCCTTCCCTGGAAACACTTAAGGTCAGTTTGGATGGGAGCTCTGAGCAACCTGATCTTTTTGAAGATGTCCCTGCTCATTGCAGGGTGGTTGGGCTAGCTGACCTTTAAAGGTACCTTCCAACTCAAACTATTCTATGTTTCTATGATTCTATGATTTACTGTTATCTGTATTGATTCTCAATCTGTTTCAAAATGCCATTATGTTATCATTGTAACACAACAGTTTACATATGACATGCAAATTTCACTTCTAGCTGTTTCTTCTAATTGATATTAGATACAGTTTTCTATTTCAGGCAGCTCTTCTTAAAAATAAGCATTAACACAGCTGGGGGATGATCTCTCTTCCTATTTCTGGAATATATATACATTATGGTCACTGATAAGTGATGTTTTAGTAATAGCCACATTTGTATCCATGACAGAAATACTGCTCAAAACCAAGTTTCCCTTTTTGGGCTACTTCGAACTGTTCCTTTAACTGTTCATTTGAGAGGTTTAAAAATTTAGACTTAGTAATTTGACATTTATCTATGCTAAGTGGTGGCCTTATATATGGTTCTGGGAACATTTCAGAGATCACTGCCAGGACATTTCTTCATTTGCCTCAGTTCTTCCAACAGAAACAATCTCCTTTCCTTTCCTCCATGACTAGTACCCACATGAATTATGACCAACAATCATGCACTTATTCAAATGAAGTTGATATCATAAGGCATTTCTTCCCTGCTGTAGCCCCGGAGCTGCTATCCCAGATGTGGGAATGATTAAATACCTTGAAGGTTTCTATGATCAAACCTTGCTGCTGCTCAAAGATCTTCCAGTTTTGCTACTACAGATTTCAGAGTTCAGCTACTGCTTCCTCTGAGGCAATACTCTTATCAGAGGTGGAAACGGTCACAAGTTACTCCAGGGGAGGTTTAGGAATAATAGGAGTTAGGTTTAGGAATAATAGCAATAGGAACACTGGCAGCCCAGAAAGCCAACCACATCCTGGGCTGCATCAAACGAAGTGTGGCCAGCAGGTCACAGGAGGTGATTCTACCCCTCTACTCTGCTCTAGTGAGACCCCACCTGGAGTACTGTGTCCAGCTCTGGAGTCCTCAACATAGAAAGGACATGGAACTGTTGGAATGGGTCCAGCAGAGGGCCACAAAGATGATCACAGGGATGGAGCACCTCTCCTATGAAGCCCAGCTCAGGGAGCTGGGCTTGTTCAGCCTGGAGAAGAGAAGGCTCTGGGGAGACCTTATAGCAGCCCTCTAGTATCTGAAGGGAGCCTACCTGAGAGCTGGAGAGAGACTTTTTGTCAGGAAATGTAGTGACAGGACAAGGGGTAATGGCTTTAAATTAGAAGAGAGGAGATTTAGATTAGATACTAGAAGGAAATTCTTTGCTGTGAGGGTGGTGAGGCACTGGAACAGGCTGCTCAGAGAAGTTGTGGATGCCCCATCCCTGGGAGTGTTTAATATCAGGCTGGACGGGGCTTTGAGCAACCTGGTCAGGTGAGAGGTGTCTCTGCCCATGGCAGGAGGTTTCAAACTAGGTGATCTTTATGGTCCCTTCCAACTCTAACCATTCTATGATTCCATGAATAATACCTTTGCTTAGGATAATAGGAAAAATTTCTTCACTTAAAGGCTTACCAAGCATTGGAATAAACTACCTAGGGAAGTGATTGAGTCACCATCCCTGGGAGTGTTTAGAAGACACATAGATGTGGTGCTGAGGAACATGGTTTAGTGGTGGACTTGGTGGTGTTACGCTGACAATTGGACTCAATGATCTTAAAGATCCTTTCCAACCCAAATTATTCTATGATGCTATGAAAGAGTCAATACAATTTTGGAGAGAAAACTTAATTCACGTTGCAATTAGTTGTGCATTTGGTCATATTAAGGCATAGTATGATTCTATCTCATATGCCATCTGGCTTTGTAAGCATTTAGCATATCCAGATGGGCTTTCCCAGAAGGATCCTGGTATCAACTGCCATAAGGACAAAAGGGAATTGTAGAAAAACTGTATTAGACATTCTACTACACAGCTTTAAATTTGGTAAGGAAATAAATATACTGACCCCTTGAGATTATTGCTCATTCATGTTTAAGTAGGATAGAATGTTATGAATAATTTCTAAGACCGGGTCAGATTTAAGAAAAGATGAGTTTCAGGAAATGGAAACAAGTTTCTGTAAAGTAATTTCCATTACCATCCCTACTCCAGTTAAGGCCATCACAGATAAAATGAGCCTGAAATTATACTTTTTGACTGATTGCAGATCAGATTTCTTCACAACTCCAAATTTTCAACTCATATTTTACTTTCAAATGTTTATGGGGCTTTTTACATCTATATTCTATTCTCTCATATTTAGAGACTTACATGTCTCTATGACTTTTTAATAAAGGACTTAGGAAGCCTACATATACATATACATATACATATACATATACATATACATATACATATACATATACATATACCTATACGTATACGTATACGTATACGTATACGTATATGTATACGTATACGTAAACCCATATTTTAACAAGGACTTGCCAATTCCCTTCTGTTAAGTGTTTGGCAAACATTGGTAACCTGAACTGAGACAAAAAATGGAGGAAAGTAAATTATGGAAATGGAAGACAAATTATGGAAAGTCCCATATTTGGAGAATCTAATGGGTTTTTTGGTTCTTCTTCAGCTGCAAGAAGTTCCCAAGGCAACCAACTGCCTGGAAAAACAGGCTTCATGAGGGAGAAGGTACCTACAGAGTTTGTCCTCTTACTACAGCTATAGTATGCACTATAGTATCTGGGAGCTGAACAACTGCAGGATACAACAACTCAGAATATAGAAGTTTTGACAGACACTACATTATCGTGAAACATTTAGATTCTAAGAGACCAGGTGGGTTTTGTGGGTTGGGGCTTTTTTGGGTTTTTTTGTCTGTTTTTGGGAGTATTTTGTTTGATTGGTTGGTTTTGGGGGTTTTTTTGGTTGGTTGGTTGGTTTGGGTTTGGGGTTTTTTTTGATAGGGGAATGCATGTTTTAAAGGCTAGGTTTTAAACATCTTCTGGAGATTAATGTAATTTGATTGCATTCTGTTATCTTATTTTTTTTCCAAATAGAATGTTGGGGTTTTTTCCTAAATTGGTTATGGTCAGTATTTATTAAAGCCTTCACATTAAATGTTTCTTTTTCCATTATTTTCTGTGAAGTTCAAGAGAATAGGCTGGGGGGAATTTTTAACTTCTGCACATGAGAAATAATTGCTCTAAGAGGTAATTGTTTAAAATCATTAGGAAACTACTTCTCCTAGCGTTTATTGTGATATTTGATCAATTTCTGTGTGTACTGTTGAAATCATTCATTATTACTGCTCTATTAGTTTTAACTCTTTTAAAGATCTTGCAACACGTTATTCTCCATTTGCTCTGATTATGAGGTCAACAGCACAAATCTATCACATTTTCTCTGCTCTCCTGAAGGTTTAGTTCCACCTGTCCATCTTTATTACCCACATCCTTTCTCTTAGGAATAGTTTATGGCTAGATCACAATGTACCATTGATTCTTTTCTTTCAGCTATATTTCAGTAACGTAGATATTTCACATGGCCAAGTTTTCTCGTTTGGCCAGCCTTCCTTTTAAAATTTCCTTTTGATGTTCATACACACAACACATGCTACACTAAATTTGGCTCCCATTACTCATGATCACCCACTTGTCAGTTTAACTCTTTCACTGACTTCTACATGGATTTACTATATGCTATTGCTTTTTCTCCTACTGGGAAAATAAAAGTGGGTGCTGTATATCCTGATTAATTGTTTTCAGAAAGGAATTAATCAATGTCTGAAACTCTTGCAGATCTGCTTTGCAGTTCCTTTCCAAGGCAGAAACACTACAGAATTTAGCAAACCATGGACTAATTTTTAAAACAGTAACCATATATCTAACTAACAGATTAATTTCCTTCACTAAACACGGAACAGCATTTCTGCTCTTTAGGGTCCATTTCCATGTGTAACAGGATTATGATGATTTTAAGGAAATTTATCTCCTAAAAAATCAAAAAATTCAACTTCCATTTCTAATTAGCTCTGTGTAATTCTGTAATTACTACCACAAGGTAAAAAAAAAAAAAAAAAAAAAAAAAATATTTTCAGTGGTTCCCAGGGACNCGGTAACTTGCTGACAGATTCAAAACACATCTTAGAACATTTAAAAGCAAGGACTATTCAACACCCACTGTATAATGCCAAGTATTATTATGCCTAATTAGGCGCCTAAAAACTTGCTGATCATACTTCTACAGCATCTGATTTCCTTTTTTCCCTCTGTGCTGATTACACATTTATTTCTATTCATTTTCTTTTTCTTTTCTTTTCCTTTCTTTTTTTTTTAAACTGAAAACTATTATCACCTTCTGAATTTAGTGTTCTCATTTCAGTTTACAATTATTCCTTTTTTCTGGTATCTGGCTTATTTTCTTCATTCCTTTTTACCTTCTCTGAATGCTGTTTGTGGGGTTTTAACTACTCTAACAGAGCTCACCATTCAGACTCTTTTATTTCTCTTGCTCAGCAACACCTGCTACTTTTTATGATATTTTAGTGCTCTGAAAGACAGCAGATTGACAGCCTTGGAAGTGGAAGTCCCATTTGTATGTTTACAGGATTTGAGCAAGTTGGAGAAATAAAAAGATTTTATCAATGTATCTCAGCTTTCCTGGAAAGGCCACTGATAAGGTACTTAGTCCAAGTTCTCTTTTCTAAGTTCTCAGGAGGTTGCTAGTTGTAAAAGGACTTTGTTTTTTAAATGAATCACTGCCTACTGGACTTAGATAAATTGGCAATTTCTGCCTTAGGAACACAGAAGTTCTCTCTTAGGCCAGAAAACATCTATCAATTGCCTGGTTACAACTCTTGCATTCCATTATCAATTCACAGTACCTGTTCACCCTCTGCAACAACAACCAAGAACTTCACAGCATGTTCCAATGCAGCTCTTATGCAGTGAGAAAGTGTTTCCATTGCTACTTAACAGACAAGTAAATAAGGTAAAAGAAAATAAAAATTAAATTTCATATAGTATTTAGGCACCAGACTTTATACAGCTAAATACATTATTTGATGATCTAGGATTAAATGAGTAGTTTAAATCCACACAGGCAGACTATCAAACAGAACAAAGTGTTAAAGCCATCTATACCTACTGTTATGCCAATGACAAAAAGACTAAAGCCTTTTTTCTTTTTTTTTTTTTTTTTTTTTCTTGTAGGTCCAACCCAC
>VXBJ01007806.1:406131-426352 GCA_013400055.1 Nycticryphes semicollaris
TTTTCTTGTAGGTCCAACCCACAGAGTATAAAAATGAATTTTGTACCCTCAAGTTAAAAAGGGAACATCATTAGAAACTATTCCTGGAGTGAAATGACTATCTTGTTTAAGTTAGAGAAGTTTGAAATATTCGGTCAACTGCATAGTCACAGATGATGAAATTTTAATTACCATAGTTTCTCTGATAAGAAAATCATTATTGGCAGCAATTTTCATCTTGAATACCTCAAAGATGGAATACTCATGTAGATCTTAACACTAGCTCCATGATACTCCATGTCCTGTAGCTTAACATGGAGATTGGTATTTTAAAAAATGCTCCAGAAACTTGCAGTCCATTCACAAAAATGGTCTGATCGTGTCCACTTAACATTACAGTGTCAAAGCACAGGTTGCTCATGTACAAAAAAATGGTGAAATCTTCTGATGACTGAATAAGTATCTCAATGACAGAAAGGATGTTAACATGGTGGTCACAGATGAGACAATGGAAGGTGCCAAAAGAAAAGGTAGAAATAATTAAAGTACATGAAATTTGTTACTTTCCCTTCCTGTGATACAAAATTTAAACTGAGAGCTAAACTGTTTCTAACTGGTCAAGGTAGCCCAAATTAGTCTAAGGATAATTAGCACACCTTGTACTCAAGTTCGCTTTATATGACCAAAAAAACCCATTAAAAAAAAAAAATGTTAAAATGTAGGCGTAATCTTAACACAGTGAACCTGTAGCAAAGATAAAATGGGAGATGGTTCTACTAGTTCATAGAAAGATCTCTGAATAGTAATCATAACAAAGAGTGACTACCTGGGACTGCCTCACTGAACCCCTTTGGGATTATGAGTCTCTACCTCTAAGAAACAATTGCAATTGCAGCCTTAGCTGCAATCTCTATGCTTGTGCTATATTTTTGGAATAAAGGTTTATTTGTCCAGATTTATTAGGCCAGAGTCATTCTTATATCCCAGAAGCGAAAAATTCTTTATATTAAACACACATTTTTAAAAACCATATATTTTCCTGTTTTTTTTCTTTTTTTTTTTTTTTTGTAGAAGTAATTCCTTATATTCGGTATGAATTCTGTGTCTTTCTTCTTCCAAAACATTCAATTTACTCATAGCAAAACCATTCTGATGTTTAGGTCAGTTAAAGAACTGAAATAGCCCCTTTGTTTACAAAAGTTCATATGAAATATGAAAATGAACCGTGATATTTATACTGTCCTTTTCAGTAATAAAAAGTAATTGTAGTCTATCTTTGTTAAAAGTACTAAGGAGCACCATGTTCCTTTTGCAATCATTACCTCCTGCTGTAGAAGTAATGTCACAGTACTACTGGCAGTAGTATAAGTCAATAATTTAGCTCCTTGGGTTTTTTATTATAATTTCTGAATAGCAGAGAGATAATACAACATCTGTGACTGAATTAGAGGTAGGTTCAACAAAGGGGAAATGGAGCTAATGTGGCAGCATGGTTCATAAAGATTTGCAGAAAGCCTTTTCTTATCATATAAAACTGTATTTTGGTCACTTAGTCTAGCACTTTCTGTCATGCAAAATTAACCCTGAGAATCAAAAAGAAGCAACAAATCTATGAATGTTAAAAGCAAAACACATTGTGAGGTAAAATGCTTCCAAATTACTATCTCTGAGAATATGTAACACCGATACTACAAGGATTTTAGCGTTCTGTACTCAGAAACGTCTACAATTTGAACAGACATCTTAAAAAGCCTTAGGAGACATAAATAGAAATAATAAAAGACATGAATTACAACAAAAGAAAGAAGATACAAAATCCAATTTAAACCTTCAGGGTTTTTATTTACTCAAGACATTCATTTGAAATGACACTATTATTTAAATATAGTATTACTTCTCAGAATAAAAAACCATAAAATTTAAATATATTGCTCATATTTAATAATTATAAATATAGATCTCCAAGAAGGATACTATTAAATATATTATTTTTTTTTAGTATCTGAAGTCTACATATTTCAAAATTAAAGCTCAAAGCTGAAGGAGTTGCATTATCCATTCCTAGTTCAGTATCTATTAGAAATACTAAGAAAAAGTCAGTTCTCGGCAGGTCCAATATCACTAGTTATGATGCTGTATGTCCATAGTTCCATATGTGATTGATTTGTTCCTTGATCTTCCTTATATCATAATTGTTAATGCAAAGACATTCATGGAAAAGTTCAAGTAAGCAAAATAGACTCAGGATTAAGTACAACAAGCTTTTCAGCGAATGTGTAGTTGAGATATCAAACAGAAACACAGAGACTAGGAATTGTTTTCCTAGAAAGGAGGAACTTCATCATAGTTTCAGATTTGCTTTGGGTTTCCCATATCAAGGTCCTGTCTCCTTTGAAGTAATTTCATGAATCTAGAGCGGGCTTAATGTGTGGTTCATTCTCTGCTTCCTGGTGACCTCACAAGAGTAACTGTGAACAGTAACCAAGACAATATTTGAAAGAACTGATAGTATGCCATGACCTAGCTGGCTGTGCCTAGAAAGGATACATCTATACAATCAAATTATTTAAATCCTCATTTTTCCCTTGGATCCTGGTCCCTGGAATGCTCACACTGCTAATATATCAGTTTTCTCTCAGATGAAACCAGAACACTGGAGATAGCTTTACCCAATGCACCACTGCCTAAAGGTGACATTGGCAAGAGCAGAAGATACTCACGCTCTTATTCTATATTGTCATCAACACAACACACAACAACCTTTACCCCAAAAAAACTTGTCATGCCTCTCCAGGGAACTCAACATCAAGTGGTATACAAGTACTACTTTAAAGAATTGTGACAAAACCTCATGTTATTTTACTCCTCTGAACCAGAGAAACCTTTTTCATTTTTTTCTTCTTTTTTTTTTTTAATTTATTTTTTTTCCATTTATTTTTTTTCCTGAGAACCACTGCTACATGAAGCCCAAAATAGCTACTACAATCATCTTTCTTCTATGCTGAGTACGCATGGCTTTTCTGCCTAGAAAAGACTGATCCTGACTAATATAAGTGCAAGACACACTGTGACTGGGGATACAAAAAATCTTATTTAGGTATAATTTCTGAGGACAAGAAAGAATGCCTTTAGTAATGCAGACATAAGCACTGAGTGATCTGGGAATGAGATTTTAGATAGGTGAGGATTCTCCTGTATGTAACAAACCTTGGTTTTATCAAGATGGACAATAGATAGAACTGTGATGATAAAAGTATTCAACAAAAACATTAGTGAGTTTTGTTCATGATATTGAATGTATTGACTCCTTTTCCCCTTTGGCAGCTTCTCCTTTCCCTTCAAACAGCAAGTACTTGTTCTTTATCTCCAAGGACTCCTGAAGGCTTCTGGTAAGTGGCAAGAAT
Source organism: Nycticryphes semicollaris (assembly GCA_013400055.1). Lineage (NCBI taxonomy): Eukaryota > Metazoa > Chordata > Aves > Charadriiformes > Rostratulidae > Nycticryphes > Nycticryphes semicollaris. The sequence goes on from VXBJ01007806.1 coordinate 409,515, forward strand.
GGCTTTCAACTAAAACCTCCTTATGCTGATATACTGAGGTAAAAGGGAGAGAATGGCTATGAATTGGAGAAAGGAGCAGAAGGGAGGGCTCAAGCTGCAGTTTTATTCACTTCAGAAAAAGGATCTTTTGCTGAACCATATTTGTTAAGTTAATGCTACTAATTTCTGGCAGTGGGCTCCTGTAATTTTGAATCTTCTCTGTAAAGCTCTTTCTTGGTGTATTTTTGTTTTGTTCGATAACTATTCAATGTAAACACATTGCAAGGGAACAGTGACTGCAAAGCTAGGATCCAGGGTCTCAGCCAAGAGCCCTGAGCTCTGTGTTAGAATCATGATCTTTTTATTTGTTCTCCTTCACCTTCATGACTTGCATGCTTTGTTGCAAGGTAATGCAGACTTGGTAGGAAGAGTTATAGTAAAAGGCACTATAGTAAAAAACCCTTTAGTTCTAACGTGGTCCCGAGAAATAAAAGCTCAAGGATCAGTCTCTCCCTAGATACATTTCCCAAGTGAGGACAGCCTGCAACTCTCTTCCCTTACGCTAGCTCTCCAACAGCCGGGTTGAAAAAGTAGATAACACAATCAGCACCTGTTGTCATAGAAAAAGGCATCAAACTAATTTGATACCTACTCTCAGAACAGAACTTTACTCTTTGGCTCCTGAGTGAATGGCAGCATTTAATTTGCTGTGTTATTCAGAGTAGAGCCAAATCTTTGACAGATTTCTGCACCCAAAGGTGATGTCTGCCTATAGCAGTATTTCTATACAGCATGCTAGCTTTCTAAATCAGCTTTGGAAAGCATATTTCTCACTATCAACTGGGCAAAAAGTCTACCTATTTCAGTGGGTATAGATTGCCCTGTCAAAGTGACTGTTGACTGTCTTAACAGGCAACCTGAATCTCATCCTGGAAATAAAAGCTTACAGACTATCCATATGAATTCAAACAGGACTAAAATTACACTATCCAAATACCAGGAAGACCAAACAGAGATCTATCTTGAATACTCATTAAGTAACTTTTCCATTACAGTTCTCTATGCCAGGGTGCTGAGCACCCAAAGGTTTGTCTGAGCTCAGGGTCAGCCTTAAAAATGCAGCCATAAAGCCTTGAATCAGAGCACTGCATAGAAAGAGCTGTGTGAGAAAATGCTCTGACAAGCAAGGATCTGTCCTACTCAGCAGGAGCCACACTTAAGCTCACGCCCTTGCCTCTACTCCTCCTGTCATGGCCATGCCTGGCTGTGTACCTAACTATTCTGGACTAGACCTCAACCCACTGCCTTGACTTCCTGGCTTGATCTCAGATGTGTCTTGTCATTGTGGATGCAGCTAATAGTCTGGACCTTGGTTATTCTCACCAGATAACAGACTCCCAGAATGGTAGGAGTTGGAAGGGACCTTCAGAGATCAACTAGTCTAAACCCCCTGCCAAAGCAGGTTCACCTACAACAGGTTGGGGAGAAACATATCCAGGCGGGTTTTGAATATCTCCAGAGGAGATTCCACAACCTCTCTGGGCAGCCTGTTCCAGCGCTCTGCCACCCTCAAAGTAAAGAAGGTTCTCTTCATGTTGAGATGGAATTTCCTGTGTTTCAGCTTGTGCTTGTTGCCCCTTGTCCTGTCACTGCCCCCATCCTCTTGATACTCGCCCTTTAGATATTTGTAAGCATTGATGAGACCCCCTCTCAGTGTTCTTCAGGCAAAACAGACCCAGCTTATAAGGTCTCTCAGCCTTGTAAGAAAGGTACTCCATTCCCTTGATCGTCTTTGTAGCCTTCTGCTGGACTCTTTCCAGTAGTTCCTTGTCCTTTTTGAACTGTGGAGCCCAGAACTGGACATAGTGCTCCAGATGTGGCCTCACCAAGAAAGAGTAAAGGGAGAGGACGTCCTGCCTCAACCTGCTGGCCACACTTTTCTTAATGCACCCCAGGAGACCATTGTCCTTCATTGTCAACTTATTGTCCACCAGGACTCCCAGGTCTCCTCTGCAGAGCTACTCTCCAGCAGGTCAGCCCCCAGCCTGTACTGGTGCAAGGAGTTATTCTTCCTCAGGTGCATCGGCCTACACTTACCCTTCTTGAATTTCATCAGGTTCCTCTTTGCCCAGTTCTCCAGTCTGTGCAGGTCTTGCTGGATGGCAGCACAGCCTGCTGGTGAATCATCCACCCCTCCCAGTTTTGTTTCATCAGCAAACTTGCTAAGAGTACCCTCTGTGCCCTCATCCAGGCTGTTGATGAATATGTTGAACAAGACTGGACCCAGTATTGATCCCTGGGGTACGCTGCTAGATACAGGCCTCCAACTGCACTCTGAGCCACTAATCACAACTCTCTGAGATTGTCTGTCATTCAGCTGGTTTGCAATCCACCTCACTGTCCACTCATCTAACCCACAATTCTTAACCTTACCTATGAAGATGTTATGGAAGACAGTGTCAAAAGGTCCACTCTGTTTTTCTTGTTCAGATATTGTAGGACTGTGAGGCTCCTGCCCTGCTTGCATCACCATGACTCTTGTCTCCTGGCTCACATTCCCATATGGAGTAGATGCAGAACACACATATTTAGTTCTCTGACAATAAAAGCAGAAATCAGGTCACACTGTTAAAGCTACTGTCACTCAGCAAGGATTTTGTGCCGCACTTTGTGTCTGAAGGTAATGATGGAGCCCAAGAAACGTCTTTAGCAAGTGTGAAGAACATTACCACTCTTCTCATCACAATAAACCAAAACAACATTGCTCCCTTTAATTTTCTGTTGTAGGAAGACTTCAGTCTGGTTCTCAACCATTTGTGTTTGGAAAATCCAGGTATCTCAGCAACCACCCTTTCATCCTCCTATGACACGATAAGATAACTTTTTTCCTTTGGTATATAACAGCTACCCAAATATTAAACCAAAGCTCTAATTCAGAGAGAGAATTTGAAGTTATAAAACCTGAAGCGTGTCTGCTGTCCTCAAAAGTCAATTGGACTACTGGCATGGTTCAAAGTTATGCATAAAACTTAAACACCTTTTTAATCATGAACAAAATAGCAAAGATAAAGTGTTCATACTCAAGTTTGCTCAGCTGTGGAATGAGCTGCCAGAAGAGATTTGACAATCTAAAATCTGACAGCTTTTAGAGTGCTCTACTACCTCCTTTTTAAGTTTCTGTTATATCACTCAAATGGCAACAGAAGAAGGGTAAATTGTCAGAAGCAAAGAAAGGAAAAGGAAAAAAAACTTTTAGATAGACCTAGCTGTTAAATAGCTGCTACAATAATAGTGATTGTAAAATAGCAAACTGATAAATAGTAATAGGAAAGAAAAAATCTCTATTTGTTGATGCTACTTTCAACTGCTAATACTTTGCAAAAACAGTCAGATTCAGCCTGTGTTTCATGAAGTCCCTGTAGAACATATCGGTACACAACATCCTGCTCAGAGTTCCATTTATAAGGTAAGCAAGTTGCAAAGGTGGAGTCATTAAAAATATGACGTGCAGCTCCTAATTTCAAAACATTTTTAATAATTAAATGTTTTTCATCAAAACAGGAAATAATGGTTTGCCATTTACTTTACACATTAGCCTGTAGATAACCAAAAAACATAATTACACCATATCACTCAGGTAAACTTGTGTTTACGTTAGTATTTAGCATACTTTTCTTACTAGAGTAAATCTGCATTAGCAATTTCATTAATACCACAAACAAGACAATAAAAAGGAACAGTACAAAGTTAGTTACAGAACCTCTAAGAAATAAAATACTCTAATTGCCATGGCTTCTAGACACTAAAACATGTCAACATGTCCAGTGTAATGCTGGACTCTCCCAGTCAGCTCTGTCATAGCCTTAGGAACCTGCAAATGACCAAGTTTTCACCCCCAGCCCCTCTCAAAATGACAACCACTGTTGATTTCCTTGCTGGAGCATCAAAATGTTGCAGAGAACAACTCCAGAGATTTGTCAAGTCTTGTGTAAAGAGAGTGAGCTTCAGACAAGTGATATATCACATTGTTTCCCCTGTATTTCATTCATTTGCAGTGCTGAGCTATGACCTCTCTTCTTGTGATCCTACAAGATCAGAGCACGGGATTTCCCTCACTGTGAGTGAGAAATCTGAGAGGTTTGTCTGTATGCCTAGGAGTCATCAGAAAAAAAGTAAGACAACTAATGCTCAACCAGACACAGACTTTGAAAGAAAATGGTTTGTATGAACTAGCAAAATTTCCTGAACTCATTTACAAAAATTACACAAAGAAGTGTGCCTACACAAAGAAGTAGGACTTTAAGAGCTAAGCAGCTTGTCTATTTCACTCTTTTGGCTCTAGTCCTCTCATTTTATTGAACTGCAGTAATAATTCCTATAACTTATTCAGACACCAAAGAGCAAATTATGCACCAGCATATGCCTGTCATCTATAGTACAAAATCTACAAGGAAGAGGAAAACTGTGCAGAGTTCACTCAAGATGCAGTAGAGAGAAACACAGCCCAAGGATAATTGCAAAAGTTGTGCTAAAAGAACAGTGTGGATTGTAGACTGTATCTTTAAACATCACAGAAGAAGAATGTCCCTGAAAATATGTTCCACTTCATTTTTAAGAGGTACAGTTTCACACAGGTGAAACATTGAAAAAAATCATTAACAGCTATTGCTTGCAGGTATACTCTACAAACCACACCAGGAATTTGGGAACAATAATGAATGCCAAGACCCCAAACCAGGCAGAGCTGAGAAACATCCATATTTCTTCCTTAAAGTGAGAGCATCATGAGGCTCTGTATCTCAGTACCATACCATATGTCTGTATCATCAGGCGTAATGTTTTGTTACATCACATTTTACCCACTGGAACAGCAGAACCCTTCAAGTTGAGAAAACAGGACTACAAGGTTCAACAGTGGAATAATCCTAAACAAAGGATTAACAAAGTTTTTATACCTTCCACTTGCTCCTTTTCAAGGGCGATATCCTCTACATCTGCCCTTCAGGCAGACCTCAGTGGCTTTCTGGGTTTATATAAACTCCAAGAAACTCTCACTACTTTCCTAAGAATTCTCTGTATTTTAGTCAAGTCTGAGGCACTCTGTAGCTCTGTTTCTAGATGCCAGCCCTTTTCCCCAGCAAGGTGTCTGCCAGTTTCTAGCAGTGTTGTGTGTGCTCCTCCTTCTCTTTCCTGTGCTTCTCCTATTTCTCGTCCATATTTCTCAGCTTAGTGTGTCCAGCTACTTGTCAGGAAGGCACAGCTTCCTGCTCCCTCCATATGGCTTTCCCTGGCCCTGATCACAGGAGCTAAGACAGGCAAACCAGCACCCTTCTGCCCTATGGGGTACAACATGTAATATTTACCCAGTCACCTGTGAAATCAAATCATGTGGTTCAGCCATTCACTACAGTTTGCCAAAAACAGGAGAGTGTCCTGAAGCCAGTAGGCTTGTGGCAACCATTAATAATGATGATTAGAAAGGACAACCTCTGTCAAAGGACAACCTGTGCCATAATACATTGTTCAGCACTTGCATGGTCATCCTGCAGGAACATAGTTACAGCATCAGTATACTGAAAAATAACTAAGCAGAATCTGAACGCACATGTGCCAGACTTAATTAAAACTGATGTATTTAAAACTATGTGCCTGGAGATACCCCAGGCATTCATCTGGGACACTGATATTCAGATTCACCAGAACAAGTGGATTAGTCTCATTTTAGACACTAGCAACTATATTATTTTTGATGCAGTTTCACCTTTTCACCTGTCTTTAAGTGGCCTAGATATCTCACAGGTCATTTTTTGAACACAATGTTCAGTGTTTCCCCATATCCTCAGTTTAGGCCACAGCATGACCTCTCTCCCACTCCAAGACTTATATGACATTTGGTGTCAGGAAGAATATAGCAAACTGTGCCGCACTTAGGCAATGCAACCCTTTGACAGAAATTGAAGCCTTATTCTCCAGCTACCACACCTGGGAAACCTGCCTATGTCTTTTAATGTGCTTACATCTGTTACATATTCCAGCATGTGAGATCTAGCAGACAGGACGTTAGATTATGGAGAAAAGTACTGGTCTAAGTTTTACTTTCTGTTTGTCAGCAGCAGTGGTTAAAATAATCTGTGAATATGTAGATTGGACACTAGTAAGAGTCTGCATAGCTCTATGAATTCAAGACCAAGTACAGAAATTACAGTAGCCAAATAAAATGGTTATGTCTATACTACCTATATACATAGGAAATACATTTTTCACAGTAATCTAAGATCCAGAACTTTTGGTGCTATATCTTCAAAGCAGTTGATAAAAATAATATTTTTTAATCTTCATAATAAGATGAAGAAATCAATGGTCAAGGTGGAATGTTTATCCTTCTTCAATATCCTTTTAGTACAGGAACTACTATTAACTTAATGTACACAGATCATGATTAAAAGCACATAGTTCATTTTGAATACCAAGCTTTTAAATAACGTGTTTAATTATCGTTTTAGTTAAGTTTCTAGTATGGGCCATAATGCCCTCTTCCTTTAAATAGTTGGGGGTTCGTTTGTTTATTTTTTTTTTTTAATAAAGTAGATACAATATAAAAGATAATTCTAAATTTTTTACTTCCTACACCTTTGTTTTCTAACTGCAAAGTCAGAGCACTGTGGTAAAAACAATTAGTTATAAAAGTCAAATGCATCCCCCTCAGCTTCATCATTCTTCATAACTCTGAACTTCAAACCAAGCCTACACTTGGAGCCTCGACAATTTCAGTGTCATAATCTATAAAAGGAAAAAAGAGTGCTTCTTTAATGAATTAAATTATGCAGACCATTAGTTCATAATTTAAATAAAGAATATTGTAGTTGAGAGATTAATGTGGCAAAGGAAGCTTTTTTGTTGTAGTGGTGAATGCAGGATTTCGATGAATAGCAGAGTCATGCAGCTTATTCATCTCTTAGCAACCTTCCCATTTTATCTGTCTAGAAGATATTTTTATATATTTCACCTGGAGGGTATTTTTTGCCCTCAGAGCTATTAATGTTGACTCAAATCTGTAGATTCTACCTACATAACTTTAATCAGGTGATAGTTTTAATTTGATCTGCTTTGTGTTTTCAGAATATTTCCTAAGTAACAATTTCAAAACAAAACAATATTATTTCAGGCCATCTGTGCAGGTTGACTAAGCAGATGAAGCCTTCTATAGACACATAGGAGCAGCCTCACATTCACAAGTTCTGGTCCTCATGAGGAACTTCAACCACCCCCATATCTGTTGGAGGGTCAACACAGCAAGCCATAAGCTATTCAGGAGGTTCCTGGAATGCATTGATGGTACTTTGCTTCTACAAGTTACAGAGGAACCAAAGAGGAGAGATGCTATGCTGGACCTTGTTCTCACCAGCAGGGAGGGGCTGGTGGGGAATGTGAAATCCAGGGGTAGCCTTGGCTGCAGTGACCATGAGATATTGGGGTTCAAGATCCTTACAGTGGCAAGGAGGATACACAGCAAGCTCTCTACCATGGACTTCAGGGGAACAGACTTTGGCCTCTTCAGGGGTCAGCTTGGCAGAGTACCATGGGATAAATCCTTGGAGGGAAGAGGGGCTCAAGAAAGCTGACTAATGTTCAATGGTCACCTTCTCCAAGCTCAGGAGCAATGCATGTCACTGAAGAGGAAGTCAGGCAAAAATGCCAGGAGGTCTGCATGGATGAACACGGATCTCCTGGGCAAACTCAACTACAAAAATCTACAGAAGGTGGAAGCAAGGACAGGTAGCCTGTGAGGCCAACAGAGAAGCAGTCCAAACAGCCAGGAATCAGGTCAGAAAAGCTAGATCCCAAGTAGAGTTAAATCTGGCCAGCAACCTTAAGGGCAACGAGAAAAACTTCTTCAGCTATGTTGGTGATAAAAGGAAGATTAAGGCAGATGAAGCTGCTAAGCCACTATCCATCATATTTGAGAAGTCCTGGCAGTCTGGTGAAGTTCCCACTGACTCGAAAATGGGAAACCTAGCTCCTGTTTTTTAAAAGAAAAAAAAGGAAGACCCAGTGAACTATAGCCAGACAGTCTCACATCTGCACCTGGCAAGATCAGGGAGCAGATCCTCATGGAAACTCTGCTAAGCCACATGGAAAATAAGGAGGTGACTGGTGATAGCTTCACTAAATGTAAATCATGTCTGTCAAATTTGGTGGTCTTCATTGAGGGGGATAAGGGAAGAGCAACTGACATCATCTACCTGTATTCATGCAATGCATTTGACATTCCTTGTCTCTGAACTGAAGAGATACGGATTTCACACATGGACCACTCAGTTAACAAGAAATTGTCTCAATGGCCACATTTAAAAGTTGCAATCAACAGCTCAATGTCCAAATGGAAACCAGTGACAAGTGGTGTTCCTCAGGGGTCAGTACTGGGACCGGTGTAGTTTAACATCTTTGTTGGCAACATGGACAGTGGAATTGAGTGCACCCTCAGCAAGTCTGGTGATGATACCTAGCTGTATGGTGCAGTAAACCCACTGGATGGAAGGGATGCCACTGACAGTCCTCTACCACCAAAAGATAGGGTTTATTTTTCCATTGTCCTCTCTGTGATCCATGTGTTGTCATTCCTCAGACTCTTCTGATTATTCTCAGCATCTTCTGTGATGTAAACTCACTTATGAATCCCAAGAGGAATAAAAAAACAAAACAAAACAAAACAAAAATTTCCACTATGAGCTCAAATGAGCCCTAGAATAAGTAGAAGGAAATTGAGACTGGGGTAAAGGAAGAGGTGAAGAGTGATATCTCCCTATTTCGAGAGCAGCTTTGGCCTATCAAACTTAATCATTTGTGATGTCAGCTAAAAGACTTCTTTCTTACCCTCCTCCCCCACAGAGTACTATTGAGCATGTGCAGGTCTCTCAATAGTAACTGTCACATTAACATAAGATCTGCAGCACACAATTGTACTAGAAAGTGAAATCTGAACAAAATCTATTGTTAACATTTCATCAGCACTTACTTTTCTCTTCAAGGATTTCATTTTGCTAAGTATCCTGGGACAAGCTTACTAAAGTGAGAACACTCTTTTTACACAAAGCGACCACTTTCCGAAGGAATAGTTATTTTGACTTCAGCAGCAAAACAACTCTGAGAAATTTCAACCCACTTCACTTTCCTGTGTTATCGTTCCTGTGCCACTGCTGTGATTTACCACCTCTTCAGTTGTGCTAACACAGCCATTTGTCTGGCCGTGCTGGTGAACCAGAAGACTGAAACAATCTAGATAAAAAGTAGCCCTCTGAAACAAAGGAACGTTTTTAATCCAGGCCATTACTGTCATCTGCCTCTACTACAGATTCATAAACAGTTGTCTCAGCATAACGGGAAGCTGAGAATTGTGGTGTGGAGTTGGAAAATTTCTTGAGTTAGCTTCCCTCCATAAATCAATGTATTATGTACAGTCCAGTGCTTAAATATGTCTACAAAAGGACTGAGATCAAAACTTCTGAATTGGGGTGCTTTCATGTATGTATCTACATAATTAGTAGGTGTATAAATTTTAAGGCAGTTAATGGAGGAAAGTCAATACATGCACAGACTGATTCAGTTGACTTAAGACAGAAAAGATACCCTAAGACACCTATGTCCACTGGATACCTATGTTTAGGGCAACTGAAGTGAACTCTAGGATCCTCCCTTAGGATGAAGTACTTCAGGGTCCAGGTCTGCTAAGTGTGTTGGCTGGCCCTCAATTAGCTAAACAGGAACTTAGACAGCTACCATGTATGTGGAGACCAATGTTGCATATTTACCTTTAATTTTCATCTTAAAACAAATCATAATACTAAAACTCTATGTTCTCACAGTAGGTCAAACCAGGAAAAAAAAATCCTGAAATCAAGCAAATTTTCTATATATTTAACAAAATCAAAGCAAAATAACAGAATACCCTGAGAATCTCTAATATTTAATATATGAACAGTGTGCTTCACTACTAAGCGTGCCAGGCAGTTAAGGTTTCTTGCTTTCAGACTAATTGATAAGGCTTATGCATACCTAACTAATGCTTACATAAAATTATGTTTACAATTGCATGTAAACCTTCCTTTTTAGTTTGTACATTGATTTATTCAAGAAAGAAACATACAAGTGGATGGTAAATAATGAAAAATATATTCTATGTCTCTAATACCTTGAAAAAAGGGTACTTTAGTAAAGCTTCCTGAAATACAAGTTGGAAACTAATTTGAATAAAATCAAAACATTTCACTGTAGTTTCTATACAACATTCTTCTGAAAATCTCTTGTCCATTCTATGACAGGACACTATAATAAATATTTTCACCTCAATATATGTTCAGTTTACAGCCCTGCAAAAATGTTTCTTACATTGTCACCATGAATGAAAAATGAACATGAGAAACCAAAGCAATCTATAATTAGACTATTGTGATTGGTTTTGTACATATTTTTTAGAGTAGAATATGGTGCTTTGTGTAGGAACAAGTCTTTCAGTTTTTGCCTTTAGATCCAATGTCACCAAAATGGAAAATTCAATTTTATGTATATTTTGATTGATTTTGCATTCATTTGAAAGCACCTGTTTTTAACACTTGTTTCAAAGACCTTATTTAAGACCTATTTTGAATTGTAAAGTAAGTTGATTTCTCTAAGTGTAAGATTTCTAATACCAAAAATCATTCATTGTAATAGAGCTAAGAAAACCAGAGAGAAATATGAATCTCTCATTTAAAGCCAGAATAATGACTCCCTTTAGTTACTTCTGGATATGAAAAAAAAAAAAAAAATCATTTTTTTAAGGCTTCTTGAGGTATACAATTTTTATAAGCAAAAAAAATGGTATGTTTTCATTTAAAATATTTTCATCTCAATGTTTTGATCTGGAAAAAAAAAAGGGGTGAGGGATTGAACTATTTGGGAGACTGAGTTGTTATTTATTTGTAGAAAATTTTAGATGTGACCCAGAGACCAAAAACTTCACAACTGTCTTGCCATTATGCCTAACTTAGAGATTCCTCAAAAAAACCAGCTCATATTTGCAGGTGTAGCAATGGTGATTTTGGGTCAAGGAAGTGAAAAGACTGCTGGGTCAATGACACTGAGCTACAAAGAGTAAATGGGATGCCAGGATATGGAGTACCTATGAAGGCAATTGAAAGAAAGGGCTTTTGAGAAGGGCTTTATTTGTTTAATATTCAGTGGCATTAAATGCATAAGGAGAAGGAATGGGACAGTCTGCAGACTAAAATGCTTGATTGGATGAGTACATTTGAAAAGGAATAGGCTGGAAGGTCTCAATAAGGTCTTTCTACAGAACCTTCCCTGTGGAGACCTTTTTTTACCTCTCCTCCCTCTCCATCCCAGTCCTACTTAGTCATACTTATCTTTCTCCACCTTTTCAGGGTATGAAGTCTTCTCAGTTTCGCAGCTGCTGAGTGTTTACATGTTCTCATCAAGACGTTCTATTTCTATCCATTACTCTCCTACTACTCCTCCATTTCCACTCCCTCCTACTGTCTCCTTTGAATTTTTCATTGGTATGAATTCAGCAACCAAGGAAATAAAAAAGGAAGTTGTCTAGTCATAGATACCCTATCTCTTGTATCCCAGTCTCCCTGTAGAGTTTATGGATGAGATCAAATGTGTGCATACTGTGCAGGGGAGCATGAGAGATCTGCTTAAGACAGAGTGATGAGCACTGTACAGGCAGTGGCTTGGGTCTGAAAAACAGTCTGAATTAAAAATAGCAGTTCTGCACGCAAGTTAATGATTTCACTTTTCAAGCTCATTTAACAACAACCAGGGAACTCTGTCCTGCGGTACAAAGTTGTCCATAGATGTCTACCAGTGAAGCACATAAAAATAGTGTAAGGCAAACTTTGTCTCACAAGATGATATAAATGTTTGGAAACTTCTACTCATTCATCCCCTCAAAACATCACTTACCTCAACGTGACTGATGTATTCTTTCCTCCAGAGCTTTTACAGCTCCAAATGCAGACACCAGGGACTGTTCGTTTTCATGTAGTTGTTCTGTCATTTCTTTTGTATGTAGAACACAGGCATGTTTTTCACAGTGTTTCTTCTTTCCTGACCCAAAGCATACTTAGCCCTATTTGATATTTTCTCTTGTATCAAATTTAATTTGTCTTTGCAAATCTTGAGAAGTGGACAATGGGCGATTTGAAGCGGTTCTCATGGCCACAGGGAGAAAAGGGTGTCTTTGGACAGAAAATGACTGTTGAAGAACCCCGCATAATGAATAGACAGAAATTCCTGCACTTCTTTGGACAAACTGCTCATGACACATCTATGATATAAATAAAATATTCTCTGTGACACTGTTTACTGTCACTCCCCATAGACATCAACACAGTCTGACAAGGTCCTAGCCCCATTAGGTCTCAGAAGCTTTTTGGGCACCTATCACTCAACAATTAAGCCTGAGTTTTGTTGGCTTTGAGACACATTCAGTAGGATGCACTGTGTCATAAGGCTCCTAGGAAGAAAGGTTGTGTGTATATTGCACTTGAAAACCTATTGCTATACACAAAATTCCTTTTTCTGTGCCTTGTGAGAAAGGATATTGTGAGATCCCATATTAGGTGAGGCAGTACATGAAAAATATGAAGGAGAACCGATCGGTGAATTCTTTCTGATGATAGCAAAGTTCACTGGATAACATGAGCTGGCAGCATGCACTTGCACATTGGAAGGCCAACTGTATCCTGGGCTGCATCAAAAAAAGTATGACCAGCAGGTCAAGGGAGGTGATTCTTCCACTCTACTCTGCTCTTATGAGACCTCACCTGGAGTACTGTGTCCAGCTCTGGGTTCCCCAACATAAGAAGAACATGGACCTGTTGGACTGAATCCAGAGAAGGGCCACAAAGATGATCAGAGGGCTATGAAGACAAGCTGAGTGAGCTGGGGTTGTTCATCCTGGAGAGAAGACTCAGGGGAGACCCTCCAGTACTTAAAGGGGACCTACAAGAAAGTTGGAGAGGGACTTTTTACAAGGGCATGTAGTGATATGACAAGGGGTAATGGTATTAAAATGAAAGAGGGGAGATTTAGATTAGATATTAGGAAGACATTCTTCACTATAAGAGTGGTAAGGCACTGTAACAAGTTGCCCAAAGCCCCCTCCCTGGAGGTGTTCAAGGCCAGGCTGGATGGGGCTTTGAGAAACCTGGTCTAGTGGGAGGTGTCCCGGTCACAGAAGGGTGGTTGGAACTAAGTGTTCTTTAAGATCTCTTCCAAGTCAAGCCATTCTATGATTTTATGATTTTGGGGTAAATGGTATACAAAGGACTCAATTAGCAAAATGACACTATAAATCGCCAACATCTGGGCTAGATATTCTACCCTCTCTTGACAGCCAGTATTTAGTAACGGTCATTTCTAGAACACCATCCATCATATTGTAAAGTAGATATTTTGGATGTCTTCTACAATTAAGATAAATTACATTCTAATGTTCTAGAATTTAATGGTATCTTAGGCTTGGCTTTGGTTACAAGTAGAGAAATTTCAGAAGAGGTAGTTAGAAAAAATAACCTTGGAAGCAGTAATCACACATTTATATTAAGTAGTCTGTAATTAAGGTACTCTGTTTCCAAAGTGATGACTTTGAACTATTATTAAATTCAGTGTAACTGAAAAACAAAGGACAAGAACATAGTGAAAGTTTGGAACTTCCTTTCAGGTGCTGTGGAACTTCTAACATTACAGGGCAAACACTGCATAAAAGGAGTTTAAATGTAAATGTGTCCAGTATTCCAGAAATAATACAGAGAATAAAAAGAAAATCAAGAAGTTAAAAAACTGGGGATTCAACAGGAAAAAAATAAAAAATGAAAAAATATTATAATAAAATAAAATAGGTGCCAAAGCTCAATTCAGTTCTTATAAAATAAATCAAAACAAAGAGTAAAAGGTTATTCACTAAAATGTGCAAAAGAGAACAAAACAAATGGAAGCAGGTATTAAGAAGTGAGAATGGAGCCATGATTTAAAATAATGTAGGTATTATCTACTAAATGGATGACTGATGTGCCTCAGTTTTCAATTTGGTTGATAATACTGGCTACGAAGGAGAAGACAGAACAGCTACCGACAGTGAAATATAGTAGGGTAATGAAATTTGATAATGAAAGAATAATAAAAAAATTGTGGAAGGGCAGCCATGGCTGGAGCTACATGGCTCCATTTTTGCACTGTTTAGAAAAGACAGACATAAAAGTAAAAAGAAGGAATTACAAAAATTTGCCAAGGAAGCAAAAAATATTTTTAAAGAAGAGCTTTATAATAGCTTGGATTAATCATTATTTGTTTGGATAAAAATTAATTTTGGGGGTGTATGGCAACACCCAGCCAAATAGGTTTCAGGGCACAACAGGTGAAATGCAGGGAGTTGTCATCCAACTCACCTTCATCTTTGCCTTGCCTTGTCTATGCAGAGAAAACCTGGGGGGAAGCTGCAAAAATAGCTCAACCCAGGGTTGCCTCAAGATTGTATCACAATGAGACCGAAACCAAACGGAGACTTAACAAACAAAATACCCTGAGTCTCATCCCACCACTATTCCAGTGACTTTGACTGCTAGCCATCACAAAATTAGCAACAGAAACTTAGGAGCCATCACACCTCCAGAGGTAAATATTCCAGAGATAAATATTCCACCCAGGCATAATCCAGCACCCCCTTCAAATCAGGAAATATAAACTGTAAGGTTTGGAGAGAAAAATGAGGAATCTTCCAATGACACAGCTGGCCTGCAGAAGATTCATCTCCCCCTTGTCCAGGACGCTGTAGAGGGTAACATCCCAGGGACTGAGTGACCTTGCCCAAGAGAGAGGGTAAGTGACTAAAAAACATATGTATGGTATATGGCATGCTATTAAGATTGTGATTAGTGCACTCTTTTGAGATATTAATATCTAGCATGCTTGTGGTTTGTGTTGTTATTTTTTGGGATCACTTGTAGGTTGTAATAGTGTATTTCATGATTTGTTTTAAAATTGCAGTAGTGTATTTGCCATTGTAGCCATAGAACCTGCAATAGCAACATATTGGACCCATGAGTGAAGTCCAAATAAATTGTTAATTTGAACCTCTCAGTCAAGTCATTTTCTCTTTTTGTCATGGGGCGGGGGGGCAGGAGGATATTACTTAATTTGGCAATTCCAAATGCTTCTGTAATGTTAGTAAAGAGAATTATAGACCTTTCCTGAAATGATGGTAAACTATATCCTCCAGGGTACAAGCAGAAAAACAGTAATGGTAGGCATATACCCATAAGTGACAGTCACGACCGTAGTTACACAATTTGGTGCCCAAATCTTGGCTTTGTGCCCAGACTGAATACCCACTCCCGTGTTTCAGCTCCTCTCCTTTTATTTTCTTCACACTATCCCCTCTTAATCCTCAACAGCAACAGCAACTAGGTCTTAAATACAGCTCTTTATCCCATGCTTTTGGTCTGGTGGTAGCCACCAAATAGCCACTGATGTCTACATCCCCAAAGCTGTTCAGAGTAACTATTGTTTCTCTGTCACACACTTCTAAAAGTATTAAGCTCATGGATGTGTATTAGCCACAAAGTATATACAAGGGAGGTTTTTATTTTAATGTGTAATTAGGTAGTCGAATAAAGTTACTTAGCAAGTCACCAGCTGAAATCTCCCAGTTACTTTAAGAATTCTTTTAACAGAGAAAGCAATTCTTTTTAACAGGAGTCAGGGTATTCTTATTATCCAAGTATAGTTAGGGATCGAAACAGTGTCATAAAGAAAAGAACTAAACTTGTGTCCTCAGAAAGGGATAGATAACCCTTTACAGTGTACTTGAAAGAGCCTTGAGATTGGTTTAAACTAAGCTCTTAAGGAATACTCTGGTAAATGACCTGACAGCAATCATGATTTATTTGTATTTTCTTAGATATTTCTCTGGAGTCATAAGAACCGATTATAACCTAGTTTATCTGTGACATGAGATCATTAACTCCAGGAAGTAACAAATGATACCTCTCCTGCACAGAGTTCTTTAAAATGTTATCCCTAACAATTTACTGGCCTCAGAAAGTTAACTGCTTTATCATACTTACCACTTGTACCATATTAAATCCTTTCAAACACATCCTTTTGTGGTCAGATCAATGGCTACATACAGTATTATAATGTCGTATGTCAATTCCATGTACAGATCATTATAAAACTGGATTTTAACATGGAATATTCCTAGATAAGAGAGTCATGTTTAATGAATGTTTTAAGTTTCCACTTTACACAGATTTTAAATGTTTGGCAGCAGTGTTGGTGAAATCAGTATGATAACAATGTCCAAAGAGGTTGGCTCATGAATTATCCTTTTACCCACAGAGAGCAGACAGAGTACTGCTATACAGATAGAGTTGAAAGAACGTGAACTGAAGTAGTAAAGGAGTTAGTTTTCTTTTTATCAGCAAGATATTTTCTTGAATATTGTATTTATTTAAAGTGTAAAAATTGACCCGATATTCAAAATAGTTTGTTGATTTTTCTTGCGCAAATATTTGTTGTGTTCAATTTTAAGGAAAAGTCCAAATCCAGGATCTACTGAAATGCTGTCAGTCTGCTAAACATACTGATGTGTAACTGACAAAAGGATGAAAGAAAGGTATCGTTCCAGGAACGGTGTCCTGGTGGCATCAGCACTTTATTAATAAGTGAGTTCTGTGCCCTGTTAGAGACCAGTATCCATTAGTGTAGTGCAATAAACATTGACCTGATAAGTCAAGTCATCACTTATAACTCCAGAAGTCTCAAAGTTTACTTAAAAAGAAAAAAAAAAAAAAAAA
>VXBJ01007806.1:426446-508616 GCA_013400055.1 Nycticryphes semicollaris
CATATAGGTACTAGGTACTAAAGGTACTAAAGCTTGCCAGAGGTGAACTGAGGACTGAGGCTGAGCCTCATATTTTTCTTGGAACTACTTGTCTGATACTTTTGAACTTAGTGCTATGCACTGAGCCCTAGCCTTTTCCTCTTCATCCTGTTAGTAGTTAAAAAAAAAATTAAAAATAATCTTTTTACTTGTTTTCTTGTTTTCATTTATATTGAAGGCACTCTGGAATTTCTGCTTCCTTTACTTACCATCTGAAAATAAGGGTTCTTCCTGCCTTAGTAATTGGAGCAAATATGATGGCTACCTGTAAATTTTGGGGGGTCTATATTTGAGAGCTGCAGCTGTAGATGGGACTCTCTCCTTTTTGCTGAATAGGCTCTGACTGGAAAACCTGGATTAGGCAAAAAAATATGCTTGGAAAGAATTAGTGGAGCAGGAAAGTAAAAAAGTTACTTATGCCTCATCAAACTATAATTTCACAGTACCTCAACTTTGTAAGAGGTAGAAAACTAATAATTAGATATTCTTCCCATGAGGTATTGACTATTCTGCAATCCAAAGGAGATCCACTAGAAGAAAATGAGTTCTAATGAGGAAAGTTAAAGAGAAAGGAATCAGAAAAATATGGAAGCTGGATCATTTCTGTAATAATTGGATATGTTCATTTCAGATAGACTGCTGTGTGACCAAGCTATTCTCTTAGCTACCTTTGTATGAAGTGCCTTGTAAACAAGCTAAATGATGCACAATAAACATAATAGCCTCATATAAACTTATATTAATCTCCAACAACCTTACCCTTCTCTAGTTGGGAGCAGATATTTAGTACTTGCTAATTGAAATTTATTTTGTCAATAAACCTTTCCCGCCGATTCTCAATTTGCAATGAATATATAAAACTCTGAAGTTGACAGTCCTCATCAATGGGAAATATTTCATACAGACTAAATCTAATCTAAATGACATAATGCTATTAATTTAATTTCAATTATTATTAAAGCTTGCTTCGTTAATCCGTCTGCTATGTCCTTTATGCACTGTATTTGATGAATTCATTCAGAAATGGATGTATGAAATGGTATACGCAGACAATGAAACAGAAAAGAAATCTGGTCCTGTACCTACAAGTCTCTCAGACTGCCAAAGCGGCTAAAGTAAATGATTAGTCATTAACTGTAAATTAAATCTATTTTCCTCAGTACCTTAGCAGAAGTAAGGAAGTGATAATCCCCCTGTACTCGGCAGTGGTGAGGCCCTACCTTGAGTACTGTGTTCAGTTTGGGGCCCCTCAGTACAGTTGAGCAGGTGAGGACATTGAGGTGCTGGAACATGTCCAAAGAAGAGCAACGAAGCTGGTGAGGGGTCTTGAGCACAAGTCTTATGAGAAACAGCTGTGGGAACTGAGATTGTTTAGCCTGGAGAAAAGGAGGCTCAGGAGAGACCTTATAGCCCTCTACAACTACCTGAAAGGAGGTTGTAGCCAGGCGGGGGCCAGTCTCTTATCTCAGGTAACAAGCAATAGGACAAGAGGAAATAGCCTCAATCTGTGCCAGGCGAGGTTTAGATTGGATATTAGGAAAAATTTCTACACCAAAAGAGTTATCAAACATTAGAACATTAGGCCACCCAGGGAAGTGGTGGAACTGCCATCTGTGGAGGTATTTAAAAAATGGGTAAATGTGGTGCTGAGGAACATGGTTTAGTGGTGGTTTTGTCAATGTTAGGTTAAAGGTTGGACTCGGTGATCTTATAGGTCCCTTCCAACCTAGAAGATTCTATGATTCTATATCTTTGGGTAGAATTAGTAGATACTTAAGAAAATGTAATCTCTAATCTTTGCAATAATGATAATTTTTAGAAAATCACACTGCTGTTCAATGAAATAGTCTGTAAAAACTATACAGTTGAATTGTTTACTATTTACTTATTATAAATAAAGATGTATTTATTATATAAATAAATAAGATAGCATTCATCTTTGAACACTAAAATCTGAGAGAGACCACACAATATGTGGTAAGCCAGTTAGCTAACATATCCCAAATTAACTGAAAATTATGTTCAGCAAATTACAAATTTCCTCAATTTGTAAGAAATAATGAAAATTAATGCAAGTACATGGGAAAAAAAAAAAAAAAAAAAAAGAAAAAATAGGAGTTAAGATTAAATTATTGCTTAGAAAAGGTAATATTGTTTAGAAGACTGCATGCANAACTGCCATCTGTGGAGGTATTTAAAAAATGGGTAAATGTGGTGCTGAGGAACATGGTTTAGTGGTGGTTTTGTCAATGTTAGGTTAAAGGTTGGACTCGGTGATCTTATAGGTCCCTTCCAACCTAGAAGATTCTATGATTCTATATCTTTGGGTAGAATTAGTAGATACTTAAGAAAATGTAATCTCTAATCTTTGCAATAATGATAATTTTTAGAAAATCACACTGCTGTTCAAGGAAATAGTCTGTAAAAACTATACAGTTGAATTGTTTACTATTTACTTATTATAAATAAAGATGTATTTATTATATAAATAAATAAGATAGCATTCATCTTTGAACACTAAAATCTGAGAGAGACCACACAATATGTGGTAAGCCAGTTAGCTAACATATCCCAAATTAACTGAAAATTATGTTCAGCAAATTACAAATTTCCTCAATTTGTAAGAAATAATGAAAATTAATGCAAGTACATGGGAAAAAAAAAAAAAAAGAAAAGAAAAAATAGGAGTTAAGATTAAATTATTGCTTAGAAAATGTCATATTGCTTAGAAGACTGCATGACACATTAATTCCTATGAATCACAGAATGGTTGAGGTTGGAAGGCACTTCCAGAGGTCATCTTGCCCAAACCCCTGCTCAGTCTGGGCCACCTAGATCCAGGTGCCTAGGACCTCATCTAGGTGGGTTTTGAGTATTTCCAAGGCTGGAAACTCCACAGCCTCCCTGGTCAACCTGAGCCAGTGCTCAGTCACTTTCATGGTGAAAATGTGTTTCCTGATGTTCAGATGGTACCTCCTGTGTTTCAGTCAGTGCCCCTGTTCTCTGGTCCTGTCACTGGGCACCACTGAAAAGAGACCTAGGCTATAGCTATTCTTAAAGTTGAGATAATGGCCTTCAGAGTAAAGTTACAATGCACTCAGAAACAGATTTTTTTTTATTATTATTATTTTTTGCCAGAGAAGAGCTTTTGACAGATGCATCATATTATTTGTATCATCTGAGAAGAAAAATGCATGTCATTACAGTGGCACTTCAGGCCGTTTCAGAGTAGAGTCAGAGGAAGAGCCATTCTTCTATTAACTATAGAATAAAGTGACCATTATCAAGAGTCATGGAGTTTTAAGTCTTTGTTAAATGAGCTTGAAATTTATGTAAAGTGCTAGAAATGAACAAGAACAGAGAAAGAACTTTTTAATTATTACAGAAGAAAATACAGCACTAGAGTTGCAACAATATAGTTCTCCGCTTTGATTCACTAAGATGACTCAGTCAAATAATGGAGAGATTTATTTTAGGGTCTAAAATGTAGTTCAGTCTCTGTGCCCATGCAGCTCTGGCTTAGATTATTCACTACTCATTAATGTAACGTTTGAGAACCTTTCTTTTACATATGCCAGAAGGGTTGTTAATTGTAATGGCAACGTGATGTCGTAAACACCCACGCTTATGACATGACCAAAACCCAATTTCTTTTTCAGGGATCATCATCAAAATAGTTTGTTAATACCTTATAGTCATGAGCAATGGAGACAACAGACTTAATGGGTAGTCACAGAAATAATATAGGTAGTATTAAAAAGTAATTTTTGAAAAGCTAACATTTCTCACCACTCAGGAAAAGAACAGCTAAAAAGCAATAGAGCGCTAAAATTGTATTCATTATGAGCTATGATTAAGTATGATTTGATGATAAAATAAGTACTATTGGTTTTTAGTTTTACATGCCATATCCACTGATTTTCACAGACTTTCAGACAGCAAGTGTGATGTTACAGATAAATATGATTCATAAGAATTATTTTATAATGAAACCCTAATTAATTTATTAGTCAAGATAATAAAGTATGCCTCATAAAGGGCATTTTCCGCAGTTTCCAATCTAAGCAATCAGAGAAGTTATTGTTTCTGCTCTGTATCATTGGATCTGGAATCACTTTTTAGGCTGGAATGCCTCTGTAATGGTAGATGCAAACTGCATGAACATTAAAAAATCCTGAGGATAATGAGTTTGCTAAAGAAGATCCTTTTGATATGTTTCAGAAGTAAAACATCAGCAACAGACACTATATGACTTTAAAGTGACTGTATAAGTGATGGGATGGTACAATGAAAATAGTGTTCTGTGTTGAACGTATTGGGAGAAAAAGAAATGAGTCTCCAAACACCATTTTGAATATGGTTGCCATCTCTTAAAATCAGAAGATATCACAGGAAAAAAAATGTTACAAACAAATCTGAATGCATTTAAACAGGTAGTGCAAAAAGACCCAAACAAAACCAAGAAACTATCCACTGATCTGTGATAACTTTACATGTAAATAGGATTGTGTCCCCATGAATGCACCCACATGTGTAAGAGAGAAGCACAAATATTTACAAGCTTCAAAATAAAGTCTTTATTATATTTAAACAATTGTTTTACTGCCAGTTTTCTTATAGATATGAACTGTATGAACAAATTATTACTCGTTTCTAATGGGTCATAAGCGAAAATCCATACAGAGGAGTGAGTTATAGGGTGAGCTTTTTAATTTGCTTGTGTGTTTAGAAACTTAGTGTATGTTGGTAATAATTCTCTACCACAGCAACATAGCAGAAATCCATCAAAATACAGCACTTCAAACTGAGCAAGCCACTGATAAGTGGGGTTCTTGCAAACTAGCGAAAATTTCTTCGAAGTCCTTAGTGGTATATGTAGATGGTATCATTCAGTGTCAAATAGTTTTCACAGATTCTGTAATGGCAGGAAGATGGACTCATTATCTATCTAAACACTAAAACAATTACTCCCCCATATCAATTAGACTGTACAGACCCAAAATAGATGGCTAAGATACCTTTAAAAATAAAACTCTGTTTGATTTTGAAAACTCAACCCTACATGTAATTAGCTGAAAATAATCAAAGTTCACATTCACATCTCATAGCTTCTGCCTTTTCTCCTTTAAGCAACAGTAAAGTATCTGTTTCAAAATTTATTATAGTTAAGAATCCCCACTGACTATCAGAGGAGTTAACACTGTGTAATTCACAGCAAAGAGCTATGCTTTCCACGTCTCAGCTATCTGAAGGAGAACCAGATCTAGGATGTATAATTAGGAACACAGACATGATAAAAGCATAACAAAGCATATGAGCATTTGTTTGCTAATGATTGATGAGAGGAGGTGTACTATAGAGACTACCACACTTTGTCAGGATGAATTGCCTTTTCTTTCACAAGCATTTATTTTTTTAATCTATTGTGATATTAAAATGTAATATCTTTCATCTGAATGGACTCATTTAAAATAAGGTGCATGTAATCTATCCTGGGAATAAACAAGCTAAATTTAGGTTGAAAGGCCAGGGAGATATAAAGGCAGGTAATGGAAAACTGTATTCCGCTCAGCTGACAATTTATTTCTAATTCTGTTTTTTATTGTTATCAAGAGCAAAAAGAGACTTAAAGGTCCTTCTTTGCTTCGCTACCTAGTTTTGCTAAATAGGATTTAGGGTTATTACTGATTTTTTTATAAAAATCCAGTATGTGTCATCCTGAAAAAATAGATTTGAAATTTTAAAAAAAAGAGTAAATGTATCTTTAAATGATCTGTTCAATCACAGTGTTGAAGCTGCACATTCTGTACTGATAAAAGTACAGAATCATAAAAGTAGCAGGCCCAGAAGTAGGAATGGATTTTATACGTCACTTGCTTGTTAAATCCTATGACCCATGCTTTTCAGGTCAGAATACATGCTTTCAAAATTGTACCAAGTTAAAGGTAAAAACCAAATCCAGGGCATCTGAATTTTGTTATTCTCTGGACAGTGTAAAAACTTCATGCTTTTAACAACAGCTAAGATAAAGAAAACCTAAGAAATTTTTTTGACCAAGGAACAGCCATTCTTTGGGATTCCACTTCACTCGCCAAAAATGAAAGTAAAATAAAATATTTAAAACCTGGAGACTGAAATAGCTACTGTCTTTTGAAATTGGCTATTGTAAGTACATGCAGATACAACAGTAAGCAAAGTTGTTCATCTTGATTCAAAACAGTAATACTTAAACTTAGAAGTAATTTAAATTCTGCAAAACCTCATTTTCACCCTTGAACATTCCAACAGAAAGAAAAGAATGTACAAAACATATCCCATCAAAGCTTTTTTTAGGGTCCATATACAGAAATAACCACCAAGACATTCTCAAATATTCCTAAATATGAAATTAATGGACAACTTAGATGAGAGGTTCTGACTGAAAAATTCAGACTGTATTATAAAGTTACTAAGCATCTTTAGGCATCTAAAATTCAAGTGCCCCACATGAGCAAAAAGGGTTCAATGAAGGTCATCTTCCTAAGGCACAGACTGAAAGCCAGCATGCAGCAAATAGAGAGCAACATGTATCTTTGGCAATTTCTTGTGTACCTACCTATGAGAATTTCTACTACTTGGGACTGATCTGAGGGACTATGAGGAATCTTCCAGATTCCAGGGGACACCTTTGTCAGAGGAAATACTGGGATAGAGTCCTTGTTTAATGAAATTGAGAGTTTCTAAATGAATACAGACTGACTAAAGATATGACTCTTTTTTCATAGTAGAAATTCTTTTATACCAGCAACTATTTTTAA
Source organism: Nycticryphes semicollaris (assembly GCA_013400055.1). NCBI lineage: Eukaryota > Metazoa > Chordata > Aves > Charadriiformes > Rostratulidae > Nycticryphes > Nycticryphes semicollaris. The sequence goes on from VXBJ01007806.1 coordinate 433,283, forward strand.
GATACCTTATAACCAAATATTCCTGTGCCTGTATTTTATTTTCTGTCAAGACTGAATTTATGAAAACTGTCACATGTGTGTGTTCATAACTGTGTGTCTCATTGGGAAAGCAGACCTTACTCTGTCCTTGAATTTAGAAGACACTTGAACTAATTTTCCCAACCCAGCTTCACTTTTGCACTTTGCACATGAGGCTTTCAGTCACATGCAAAAACTTTACACATAAGAGTATAGGCTTTACGTTCAGTGTAGTGCTCTAAACGCCAGTTTTAATGGGGAGGTTATTTCTGTGTAGAGCACCTTTGAAATTTTATAAAATTTTGGGAATGGAATGAGAGTAAGAAAAAGCTTCCTCACAGGCATAGCTGGCTGGATTTGGTAGCGGGAGTTGCAGGGTGTCCTGTGTGGGACAAAACCATGAACTGCCTTGTCCTAGCCACAGCCAGTTCCAGGAAGCTTTGAAACGATGCAAACAACCCAACACCCACCAAAACTTAAACAAGAGGGCCATGTGGTGCCTCTTCCAAGTGGTAGCTGCCAAGGTAAGAAACATATGAGGAGACAAGGGAGGAGAAACTGGAGGAGACATACGGATGGGGACATTGTTGGGGGTATAGCTGGAGATGTGCCCTTGGAAGAAGGGGCTCCAAAGAAGAGGAGGGAGATCCCTCAGAGACTACAGCCATGGGACAATGAGGGCAGGGACATTCCTAAGGGACAGTAGCCCATGGGTGGCACATGATGGGGCAGAGACACCCTTGAGCTATTGCAGCCATGGATGACCTATGCCAGGGCAGGGACACCACTGAGAGTATCCTTTAGGAAGCAATTGTGTAAAAGGGTTGATATTGCAGCATAAAAATAATCATGATCAGAATAATTGGGAATGTCTATTTCCACATTTATTTGGTCATTTACATGGTGAGGGAAATAGTTTCCCAGGCTTTCAGATATCTCATGAGAATGTAACTCCTCACCCACAAAGAAGAGACTCTCAGGGCTCTTGAGGTGTTGTTTATTTTAATATAGTACCTCTGCATCAATCTGACTTTTCTTTCTGGTGGCTACTAGTAAAGTAGATACTGCCAAGACAGGTTCTCATGCACTAAAGTTACCTGACACAGCACTATTTGTATTGTTGAGGTCTCTTAGCTTCCAAAAGAAGTTGACTACATGCAGACTGCTGTTGGCAATGCATCCTCATCCAGTCTGACTTCAAGACCAGACCCAAAATTTGACTGACAAAAGCCAAGAGAAAGTCATACAAAATTAACAATGTAGATGATCAAGCTCCAGTGTTCAGTCTTGGATCATGGTATCATTTAATATTGCCAGATATAGACATAGTCATTGGGCATCTCTTTTGAGATGGTAGAAGGGATACCACTGAAAGTTGCACTGAAAGTGTACACATTTGGATAATGTGAGATGAAGATGAAGAAATGGCACCCTTCTATGTGCCCTGTGCACAGTTTATGGGGTGCTTAGTGTTTTATTCAGTGACTGAATAAAATTGATAAGCTTGATGGCTGAAATTCCCCTATCTGGCAAAAACATACCTGAAAAAAAAAAAACATTACAAGCTGAACATTCCTGAAGGAAGCAGTGGAATCTGTGAAGTAAATGCAATTCGAAGTAGAATTTTCTGTTACAAAGGCTTATGCAAGTCCTTTTGAATATATCTTTGCTGAGTTGACAAGTTTAGATAATTTGCTTTTGCATAATGTGCAATTAATATTACCTGAACTCAGGCAGCAGGGAGTTCTCCTGTTAGATGTAATATAAAGTATTTTAAATGGATTAAATTTGGACTAAGTGAAATGATACATTCTAGCCTAAGCATCTAATTTCCTTTACACCCGTGCATTTATAGATATATTGGCAAAATGAAACCAATATGACTGTGAAATACGATCAGATCATATTCTGTTGAAATATGATTTGTAGGTGAAATCAGCTGGGATTAGAAATAATAATAGAAGTCCGTGGAGATGTCGTGTTCAGCACCGGGCTAAAAAACCTGGTGTTAGAATATTGCAGATATCTGATGTGCAGTGAATATAATCTCCAAGAATCCTCTCAATTGCATACCAACCTTCCACTTTCTTTTATCTCACCACTTAAAAGCTCTCCTTTTGATTATACATGAAGGCATTTTCAATTTATTTGGAATGTCATTTTACTTATCCCTGCCTGACTTACGTGAGAAGGCATAACATAGTTCCAAATTATTTGCTGAAGAGTGTTTGACTCCCAGTTGTCTGAGAGTTAGGAGGAAAGAGGGAAGACAGGTTAATAGCTGTGCCTTTCTCTCTGTTTAATACACGTCTTTCATTCTAGATAAGGAGATGGTAGTCATTTGCTTATGCAAGGCCTTTGAGAAACCTGTCTAATTTCAAGGCAGGGACAAAGTGAGAAAGCAAATGAATTTTTAAGATTGAGAGTAACTGACTTGAAATCTTACAGAGTCAATACTTTGCAAAGAGTTTACATACAATAGCTATTTAAAGAATGTGTGAAGGAGACAAAAGACTTATAAAGAACATACAAAACAATATTTAGCAACAAAAAACCAGATTTATCTAAACTGGAAGTTATCCCTCCTCTCTCAAGTCATTAACTAGGACAGACAGACACTTCCAAGGGTCATTTAATCCAATATCCATTAAATATCTATGCTAGAATTAAAAACCTGATTTTTATCTATCCCTGTACAGTGCCAGCAGGTAATAATCTGGGATATAGTTTCAGTTTAATAGAAATAAAATATTCTCACTGCCCATAGGATAAATCAATTTCTTGAAGGTCATCCTATTGTATCTCTCCCAGCTGCACAAATCAAAAATAAATTGTGGTTTTAATAATATGTCAAACACACTATTTTTTGTCTTAAAACCCCAAACCAAACACCAAACCTTAACAGGACAAATCTTGTGCCCATACAAAGACCTCATTTTATGAGATGGGGAATTTCATTGGGGGACATAACAGACCTTCTCCATTTGTAGGTGCAGCAGAAACTCCCCACAAACTAACCATTGCCTTAAAAAATTTAGCAGATCAAGCTTTTATACGATTTCAGTGGCAATTTAAATTAACACCCACATAAAAGATAGCAGAATCTGTTTTTAACCAGAGGGCTCAAATACAAAGAAAAGGAATAGGAAAATAATGAAAATAGCCTACAAATCAGTGGGTGATATAAGACCTTTTCAAAGTAACACCACCACTTTACAATTCATGTGGCTATCTATTTTTCTTCCACAGAAAAGCCTCTTCACAATGTTCTAAAACTGTAAAAAATGTTGCAAAAGAGTACATTTTTCATTTAAATTAACCCTATAACCCTAGTCCATTAACCTCATTTACCCTTTGTTATTAAAGTACAGCTACCAAAACACTCATACTTCAGGTGCACAGGAAACTGCATCAGGCTTACATGTCATAATTTGAGGCTGCTCTTGTAATTTAGTTTTTTAAATGGCTCCAAGCCAAACAAATTTCAAGTCAAATCTTAAGAAGTTAGGCCACCTGCTTTTCAGCAACGACTTATGGCTCCACTATCATTCGTGAGACCATTTTGCTGATTTCTCTTATGGTTTGTGAGAAAGGTTACTTGTTGGATACTTCCTAAACCTCGCTTTAGATTATACTGTTAGACTATCCTAAATCAGCTGGTTGTGTTAAGAAGCAGTGGAGCAGGGAAAGATTGGGAATACTTGTAAAGATTTGTTTCTTCTTTATGCAGTACTCTACTTTTCTTGCATCTCCAGTTAGCTGGGGAGGGGCAGGGAGAAGTCTGTTGTTACTCATCTGCAAGTATGGAAGAACAGTTTGAAAACTGCAAAGTTAATTTTCTGATCACTAATTTTGTTCTGTTCACATTGCAATTTATCTGCCAAATTAAAGAATGGAGAATCAAATAAAGAAGAGTGATTTCTGCACAGCTAAAGCTTTCCTAGGAAAAGAATCTCTCCTCTCACACATGCTATTTTTGAAATAAGGGCAAAATAATATTTTTAAGTTCAAGGAGATTGCAGTACAAAAGTCATAGGGAACAAAGAATCACACACAAAGGTATAAAAATGAAGACCTGAGAGGGACTGCAGGAGATGATGTACCTCGGTTTTCTGCATTGAAGAAGGATTGAATATAGCTAGATCATTTCTTTACCTAGACATACTACTGTTCACCTAATACTAAGAATTTTCAGTAAAGGGATTGCATAGTTTCCTTGCTCGGCTGCAGTGTTCCACTAGCTGTGTACTGAGAAAGCTTTTCACAGTGTTCAGACCAAATCTTTTCTGAGGCGAATTAAACTTTATTCATTGTGCTGTTGCAACAGACAAGGAGTACAGATTTCTGTGTAACATACTTATTACATATTTCTCTTCTCTTTCCTAGACTAAGCAAGTCCAAGTCCTTCACTGCTTTCTCATGCAGTCACAATTTCCAAACTTCTTGTCATTTTTGCTTTCGTAGTATTTTCACCCTTTTCACTTTGCATATTTTTCAAGTATAATGCACAAAAATGGGTATATAACTTTTGTTGAGATACTTGGAAAATAACTTAATTTTCACGGATGTTAATTCCATCCAATTACTACTGAGAATGGCTACTGAAAAGAGAATTATCATTCTTGAGATCATTTTGAGATCTTGAGACTGATAACTAATATCTAACCTAATGCTAGGATTGGTTATTTTCTAGTTCAAATATTTGTTAAGGAGTAAAAGAAAAAAGTAATTATTTAATTGAATTAGAACTGGGCAAAATCATTATTGTCATTTCATTAATAGCATAATAAAATAAGAAACAAAAGCATGTATCTTGTTATTATAGTTCATATGTTTATCAGTGCTTGTATGTTTATCAGTAACACACTGTAAACCTATTTGCTGAAGGACTTTTTCATTATGTTCTTTTTTCCCCACATTATTAGTGTATTTCATGGAACTGAACAGTTAACTGGATGATTATGAATTCTTAGTGCTCATTTCCAAAGGAAAAAAAAAAAAAAAAAATATATATATATATAGGCAAAAAAAAAGGCTGCAAAACCTCACCATGACCGTAACCATAGCTATGACTTTCATTTATCTGAACAGAGAATGCGAACCTGTCATTAATCTGTTTAATTTAATTAATTCAGATTGAATCTCCTTGGTTATAATTCATTCCTCTGGTTGGCTGCTGACAAAGACTGTATGGCTGCCACTTCCATCTGCAGGTGTGGTGGTCTGCCTGCCTCCCTTCTCCTCTGTCAGGCTATGTCAGGCTAGGAACCTACCACAGTAATTTTTGAACCTACTTGCTAATTTTATTCAAACCTGAGAGACACCTGGAGGCCTCAGTGATAACCGCTGCTTGAAAATGGGCAACTGATTAAAAAAAGAGAAATCCAAATTATCATTCTTCTTTCTCCCTGTGGCTAAGGCTGAAATGTGAAAGTAGTTATCTAATTATGCACAGGAGAAATCAGGCAGGAGAGGACTACAGGAAACTAAGCTGTAACTGGTGGGGCACATCAAGTTTTGCACAGCTCCAAGTATGTTTAGAGGAGTATGTTACAATGAGTTGAGTAAAGGTAAATTTCTAAAATAGTGTTTTTCAGGGTAAGGCCAGAGGTGAAACAGCATGTTGAACTTAGATGCCTGAATCCTGCTTTAGGTAGACAGAAGCTTTACTGACTCTGGTGGTTTCTTTATAGTGTGTTGAGGTAATTATAATTTCCAGCTGTTGTCTCTTTGCTGAAGAAAAGCCATAGTGAAGGACTCACAAATCTCTATAAAAAATTGCTGTTTGGCATGATCAGACCATTGAGTCAATCTCATCATTGGTGCTTAAACACTGTTAAAATGGTACTTAGTGGCTTGAAGAAAAAATATGTTGTGCTGAGTCAAGTGAAGACTTCAGAAAGCTAGTGACATGAAAGTCATATTGAGTTCCTATCAATAAGCTGCTCAAAAGTTATAAGCACCAAAGACTTAGATAATGCTAACATCATGGGAGGAAAAGGAATGGTGATGTAACATTCATCTTTTTTGAAAATCATAGTTATTGATATCTAATAAAAAGCATGGGAAACACTCAAATTTCTCTAAACGCTCCCAAATTTCTTCTAAATGTGATTAAAAATTAGGTACTTGCCACTCAAAGTACAAATTAAATCATACAGGTTTGAGGCCCATACATGATCAATGGAGGGTGTTAGGTGTCTGTGAAAACTCCTGAAGGCCTAATGCTCCCTCTCACCCGTATATGGGAATAGCATTTAGGTAACTAGTGTTTTTCCATAAAAGTGTCATTTTAATAATTTCTGAAATCTTGTTCAGATCATGTATTGTAGCAATGCATTTTTTCAGACTACAATGCATTTCTAGTCCACGATGAACAAAGTCAAACTTTGAGCTACTTTTTTTTTTTTTCCAGTTTTCTGAATTCACAAGAACTGTTAAGTAGTGTCCAATTGATTGCTTCAGGCAGTAAATGCAAAACAATCCATACTAAATAAAAGAGGGATACTTTGGGCCCCATAAATACAGCCTTTAGAAAGAGATTGAGCCCGAGAATAAAAAAATGTTGTTAACATCTATTTATTTAGCTTTGAACTCTGTAATTGTGCTTCCCCCAAAGGCCTTGTTTTATAACTTTCTCCCCAAATCCTGCAGAGAATTTAAAAAACAGAAGAATATATTCATCCCTTTCAAACTGTGGAGAGTGATTCAATTTCCTCAAGAGTGTGTGCCTGCATGCATGCAATTGTGAATACGTACGTCTAAGTAACCGGTATCCTGCCCTGATTCCTTTATAATTTTATCTCAGAATCATTACTCTGGGACAAAAAGGCCTGGTAATAAAGATGATGTTGAATCAGGGTCCACATAGGCAATCAAATGCTTGCCAGCCTTCAGCCTGTATCAATGGCTAACTGGGGCAAAAGCTAAGACAAACATATACTTTTAAAAGCAAAACAAAATAGTGCAGGGGAAAAAAAATCTTATTTCCAGGTGGATAGATAGCTCAGTGGTTGAGGAAGCTTGAAGGCATATTTCTAATTCCCTTATCTTTATGATCCGGGCTGGAAATGTAAATCTCATACCAAATATGCCAGGGCAAGGCTCCCTGTTCCTCTGCCGAGCTCCTTTTTCTCCAACTTCCCTCTTCCACCAAGAAGCACAGATCCACAGAGAAAGTTTCAAGGAAACCAGCATGTTCCCCTGGAAAGACTCACTTTTATTGACAATTCACCAGTGCCTTTTCCACTAAAAAGCACGCTTTAACCAAGATTCTGAACAGGACACTACAAGCCTCTTCCTTTTCTTTATGTCAGACCTATAGAGTGTTTCTCACATATTAAAAGACTTCATTCTCCTGTGCATGCAGGAATGGCCAGGCTTCAGAAACTTTTGTACACTTTAGGTGTAAACATTAACTATGACATTATATTTTACCTGAAGGGAAAAGCCACTGGGATTATTATTTTATTTTTTTTTCAGCTGCTTCATTTCTCTGTTCTGCCACCAATATAATAATGCTCGGTAGTAATCCAACCTTTTGGTCTTGTTTTCTTCTTCCTACTTCTTTTTCACTTCAGGATATTGATTGTGGAGTATGCTGGATACAGTATCGATTAGTACCCTGCTTTCTTGCACACAGATCACCACTACAGTCATTTTCTTTCCAAAGAAACTCCTATATCTTATGGTGAAGGTTTACAATAATATTATTTCTCTATCTAGGTTCTCTATCTAGAGGTTCACAAACCAGAGATGTGTTCTGAGCCAGTCCTTGAGAATTTGAAGAATCTAGAGTCTTCTTCACTATCTTTCTGTTCATGGTAAAATGCACACGAGGTGGAAGGGTGGAGGACACTGCTACTGGGGTTTCGTGCAGGACATGCTGCTTTCCTGTTCCTGCTGCAGTCTGCAAGACGATAATGCTCTGAACACTATCTGGCCTCTTAATATACACTTGAACTACATCACAGAACCAAGGAAAAACAGGCCGCATGATATCAGTTCACTCCCTTCTCCCCTGGAAGATTACCTGCAGTAACTTAAATAACAACATATATTTTCTTACACCGTTCATAACATCTTCCAGTGATGAAGATCCTACAATCTGCCCTAGCAGTCTGTTCCACTGCTTACCTATTTCTGCAACTAGAAAGGGTTTTTAATCTTTAAACTAATTCTCCCTTATTGATATACGATCTCATTACTTCATGTACTACGCTTGGTAATTACGAATACCACTTCATTCTCTTTCAGACTGCAGCCAACTTTTCTGCACTTGAAGTCCATTACCATTACTCATTCATGCCTGTCTTCTCTAGGTAACACAGCTGTAATAGGTCACCTCTCCTAGAGCTGTGAATATTCATATCGTACTCTGGTTTCTCTCCAAGTGGTCTGCAGCTTTCAAAATGGATGTTGCTAAATTTCAAGTTGTCTTTTAAATTTTCCTTTCATGAGATGTTAAACAATACCACTCAGAACCCAGAACTGGTACTCCCAGGGCCCGATTGGAGTAGCTGTGATTAATTCCTGATAAAATCTACTTTTTCTATATATATACAGAACCTTTCACTCCCACCATGACATGCAAACAATAAAGGTTGAGTATATTAAACCCTAAAAAGTATTCCTAAGGGCATTATTCCATGGACATCAGTGTCTGAATTTTTTAAGTGTCTCATGCTATTAGATGTAAATTATTGTAATGCATGTGACAGAGTATATATCATTCCAGAGAAAATTAAAATAGCTGCACTGTCCTCATACATACAGCCATCTGGCTGAACCTCTCCAGATTATTTTTTTCTATGTTTAATCAAACATTTACACCTGATGGTTTGGAGGTGTTTTTTTTTTTTTAAATACATATTTTTTTATAGTTCTTCTTCATTCCTAGAATTTTATAAACTACTATTAAAACGGAGTAGAGATGTGCAGGATGTAAGGTTTGTCAATCAATGAACCACAATTACAAACAATAAAGGATATACTTATAGCATTCCAATCATCTGAAAATCATTCTGCACCTAGAAACATAATGCTTCATAAAAATATTTTGTTACTAGATCAAACCATGAATAATTTTTTTTAAATAATTTATGACAATTTACAGTTAAATTGAAAATTACAGTAAATTAACAGATTTATTGGCAATGATATAAACCAACAGTGTAAAATTTTATCTAAGTTGTAATAAAATATTGTTAAATAATTGAATGGTATTTATTGTTTTAAGGAAATTAATTGAACTGCAGTATGCAAATAAAGGGAAATTGAATTTCCTATATGATTTACCAATAGTTATACACAAAATAGGGAATTAAAATCTAATTTATGGAATTATGAAAAGTTTGTACTGTGCAATGGGCAATTGCAGAAACTGTACTACTGTCTATAAACTCATTATGCATAATCTATTATCATAAAACTACTTCAGCCTCAAGGTTATAGTTTTATGTGGCAGGGTTTTTAAGACCAGAAACAAATTCAATATATAATGGGTTTTTTCCATCACAATGAAAACACAGATGAAAAGTTTGGCAGCTGAAAGATGTATCTGGTCTTGTCTTTTTTAAGAGAGTTTTAACAGCTCTCCAGGAGTAATAAAATTACATGCACCTAAAAATAAACTGAACTCTTAACATTGTGTTCAGATCACCTAAACCAAAAATGTCTCTATGGTGCCTTTACCACTGGCTACAGGATGTATTTTTGTTACAAGATTACTAGAAGGGATGTACTATAAGCTGACGATTCATATAATTTATATAATTAATGCAGAATTACTTCAAAACATTTCTATGGGGATCCTCCTGAAAATCCAAAACCAGGGAATCAGTGGAGTTATGAAGCTGACAATTTGAATATAGACAAAAATATTTAAATACAGTCAAGCTAGATACTTCTGCTGTCTTTCTTGCAGAAGTTGACGTAAATTTAATTTGCTTAAACATTTTTTTCCTTTTCAGCTTGGACTCTGTATGAAAAAAAGTTGCTTTCATTTAAGCAAGGTTTCACCCATTATTTTCTGTACTATTTATATTCTTTCTTGCAGCAAAGTTCTAACTTAATGCAGGTATTAATATAATGTAAAACAAGAAGTAAGACTAAATGGTCTAGCTTTTATTCAAGTCAATTTGCGTGTGGAATATTTCAGTAAAGTTACACTACTCAGGAGAGTAATCAAGTGTGTTATAATTGTCCTACAATTTGATTGTGTAGACTATAATTTTCTGAAGATGAGCTGAAGATGGGCAGGTTTTCTAACACTATGGTTGTCAAAGCTTTTCTTCTTCTTTTTTGGAGTTTACAAAAATGGGTGGTGGGGGGCGGGTGTAAATGCAACCATAAGACAGTAAAAAGGGCTTTCTATTAGAATTAACAGCATTTAAAGAACTCTGCAGAGAGCTGACTGTGGCATCGTTCCTATTGAAATTTGTGAAAATCGAACTGGTGCTCTTTGTGTTATACTAAGCTGCCTCCCAATTTCACCAGGTAACTGAGGGATGACTTAGCACAGCACATAAAGAGAATGTTCTCCAGCTTCATCTGTGGTGCAACAGACCCTTTATGGGAGTATGGGAGTAAGTTACCTTGGGTACCATAAAAATGCTCCACCATGATTCAGTTTCTGACACACATTGTGGTTTATCAGTGCACATGTCACAACACAATTATATTCTTTATTTATCAGAAGCAGGCAAACTTCCTGTCTAACCACAATAACAAATAGCTGTACCGGGTGACACCTACTCCATTGTCCCCTCTGGTAAGATTCAAGCACAGATGATAAGAGGATGTGTGCATCCAGCAAGCAAACAGCAGCATTTCCTCCAAATATGCTCACAGACACCAGGGAATTGGGAAACAATCACCTTTTGAACTGGAGGCAGACACACCATACCTAATTGCCTTTGATGGATTTTTCTTTTTTTTCTTTTGTACACCTTTGGGCATTAAAAAGTGTTTAAAAGGCTAGGCACTTTGAAAAACATAAATAATTTAGATCTTTTGAAAGACTACTTTTTCTAGCATGGATAATGCTTTGGCTTGCAGCTGCTTTTATATTTCCAGGAGGAAATTTCTCTAATGTATTTTTTCTTCTTAATTAATGTAAAAGTCTTTTGGTGTCTTTATAAGTGTTTGTTACTTGTACCTTTTCCCTGGAGTCTTTATCCGGAAAGGAAATCTTCCAGTTGAAGAATTGGGAGAGGGAAATTTTATTTTTTTTTTAAAGTCTTTTGGTTTTATTCATGAGTAGCTGTCATTAAACCTAATAAGGAGATATCATCCTACCCACCCCCAAAATCTCTCTGGCTGTGAACTTGCACTGTGCAAATCATATTCATTGTCATCAATCAAACACTTCACAGAGCACAGAAAAAGTATGCAGGTATTTTACCCAGGACAAACAAGTCAACCTAAGGCAGTCAGACTTCATTAGCATCATTTACAAACCAAATCCATGCAGCACTTTTAAAATGCTTTAATGAATGCTAAGTTTGACCAAACAGGAATGTCATGCTGTAAAGATGTGCCCTGTGCCTTTTGGAGCAGTACTGTAGCATCACAGTGCACTGCACATTTTTAACTCTTTTTTTTCTAATAAAATGGAGTCAGAACAATATAATAAACCATCACCTTTCCTACTCTACTAGCAGTTGTAGTAGGAGCAATCCTGGCTGCTATTGCTCCATATTAATTGTGTTTTCACTTTTCATTCCCTGTGTTTAAGTAAAAGCTTCATATTTTAAAGGTAGGTCTGCCATGTAATCCAAGGGATTGACTCTAGTGGTTAGCTACGTCCAGATGTCTTTAAATTCAGGTACTGATCACAGTGCAACAGCAGCAACACAGAGGTTACATTTTACAGCCCTTTCTTGAGTCAATAGCAGGATTGTTATTGACATGTGGGATTCTTAGCGTGGATACATCTACGTAGACTGAAGTCCCTGGGTTGCACTGCAGAGGATAAATGTGAGAGCGATCAATTAAGATTAATCAGTTTAACCTATACATATTTTGAAGGATGAATCTTTTTCAGTATATAATATTATAAGGTCTGTCATGTCATTTTAAGCTCCTTAGGTTTATTTTTACTCCTACTGATCTTAGTCTAGTAAACAGGCTATTTTAAAGTGAAGGTTACCCCCATGAAGAAGACTATCCTGAGTCCTTCCACTGCTCCCAAAAGTGTAACTGAAAGGACTAACAGTCCGTTTTTTTTCTTAGCTCAGAAAACCTGACATGGATACTAGACAAATGCACACAAATTGGTCAGGGCACAAACTGAAACACTGAAGGTGCTGTCTGAAAACCAGCAAAAACATTCTCACTGAGAGGTTGACTGAGCACTGGCACAAGTTGCCCAGAGAAGCATTGGAGTGTCCCTTCTTAGAGTTACGCAAAATCTACCTGGACACAGTCGTGAGATTTTTGTGGCCCTGCTTGAGCAAGAGGGTTGGACAAAAAACATCTCCAGAAGTCCCTTCCAACCTCAACCATTCTGCCATTGTGTCACTGGAAAATCTCTACATCAGCCAGCTCAAACTCTTTATCCAGAAGCTGAGCTGTACTTCAGTGGCCATTCAGTGATTGGAAACATAAAAAGTGCCACAAGATGGAAAGTACTAATGAAATTTCTGTGTAAGCTAACCCCAGCACCATGTCTCAACAGGATCTTCAAAACGATCCTTGTCCCAGGAAAGGCACAAGCTGGACTATCACTTCTGCTATCACTTTTAACACATTCTATTCAGAAGGCCACAGTTTGGTACAAAGTTGGTGGCACTTCATGTAAGAATTGAGGCTTTTCAAGCTGCTGATAGGAAACAGGACTTCCCCTGTTTGACATGGAGAAAAAACATATAATCAGTTCAAGATACAGTAATAATTTCTCTAATTTCTGTGTGTAACGAATTATGTCTTACACCATCGAGGATCCCAGGACCAGTAAGTATTATGTTATTCACTGAAACACATAACCAAAGGCTGAATAAATAACTGTATAATTTTTTTCCCTCAAGCTCACTTTGTTACTAGATGAAATAAGTAGTATTAGAGCGTACTGGATATCCAAGGTCAGCTCTTTCACTGTGCCACAAAACAGCAGGTGTGATAAATCAAATTTTCTATTCTTCAAAGAAAGAGATATTCCAAGTAGGCACTCCTTTGGATAATAGTACATGTTCCCTTATTAAAAACACTTCTGAAGTAAATGTCATAGGAATGTATATTTTTTTAAACCTCGTACAACATTTCTATTTCTATGTACATTGGAACTGTGTCACATACGTGTACAGATTCCCTGCAATTTATTCAGATTCATTAAGTTTAAAAAGAAAGAGAGATACAAATATTCTAAGTCTTGACAAACAGCCTGAATGCTTGTGAATTGATCTGTGCTGTGCAGGATCTCCTCTCCTAAGGTGAATTAATGTTTTAAAGCTCTCTGAAATTATAAAATGGGATTAAAAGAACAAACAGGTTAATAAAAACCAGCCAAAATATTAATAGATAGAATTTATTCCTCTGCCCCAGCCCTCAGTAATTTTTACCATTGCCAAGCAAGTACATTAACTGTAATGGTGAGCAAATTAAATGACAGTTTAAATCCTATACATGTGGGTGTGCATGTGGTGATATCAATGATTTCTGTTCACAGCCAGCCATGACTCATCTCATCTGATTCTTGAAATAAAACTGTGAGAACTGGTCCAGTACTATGCTTCTCAACTGCAGCCCTATTTATCTTCATGCTTTGCATACCAGGGGGATCCACTGCACTGCTCTCAAACACTGAGCCCTTGTGGCTAACCAGGACTCTTACTGAAAGACATAATTTTTTACTTCATATTTTTCCTGTAACATATCTCCAAAAACCTTCTGCCAAGATAACCATCTCCAATCAAAACATGAATAAAATCACGAACTTTCTCTGAGATTAAAAATAACAAACTTCTTACTAAGAGAAAACTCTGTGTTTCTACTGGCATTTACCAGAGACATATAAATAAAATTCACATCTCAAACATACTGCTTAAATGCAGCTGCCAGAAATTTCTGAAGCCAATAAGGATCTCTCTCCCACTTAAAGGATCCTTGGTAGAAATCCCAAAACTTCATCTGCAACATTTGGAAAGATGCTCCAAAAGTAGCAACACAGATACGTTTAGTTCATTTTCACTCTTTGGTTGTTCAAGGTACTGAGAATTGTAGGACTGCAAACAATAAAATATTTTTAATTCTCTAGGACTTGCTAGCATGACTGAAGGGGTATAGTTTCTTACTACAAAAGGTAGCAAAATTGTACTATTAAAAATATAAGCATAAATATTGAACATTAATGAAGAGATTCAGTAATGGCCAACAGTCATACACTAAACACAGTCACTAGCAAGATATTTTTCAGTGAGCATGGCCAGCTATACAGCAACAGGCCATCAGAGTTTGGTGTGGTTTGTGGAGGTTTTCCTAGAGAAGGAGGAACAGGTAGTACAAAATCCCTGAAACAACATTTGTTTTATTATGATGGTAATAGACCTCTGCAAGGTTGTAGTAGTCTACATTTCTTTTATCTTAATTAGGGAAGCCACACAAAACTCGTAAGAGACTGGCTAACGATTTTAGGGCCCAGATAGGGCCAAATGAGATGCCCCAAGCCACACAGCAAGTGGCAGAATCAAAAGCCGAGCCAACGAGGTGCCACATGACAGTTGCCTGCTGTAACCTTTTCTGTAGCCTTTCTGTGAAGAAAGTCATTCACTGAAAAACTGTACTGCTTTTCGGGAATGCTAACCAACAGCACTATCAGTTTCATGGGATATGAGCCTTGCAGAAAAAAGAAGAAAGTGTGTTAGATTTTTTTATATTCTGCAGAAAAATGAGAAGCCTTTAGGGCTATTAGCCAGCTTCATTTGACAAAAGGGTTTTTTTTTAAAAAAAAAAAAAAAAAAGCCTGAAAATGGTGAATTTTCTGCATAAAAGAGGAAGTTTCCACTGCAACAAATGAAAAAATATTCTCCCACACCCCACACTAATTTAAATTTTAAGCAGAGATCTCAAATACCTAAGCAAACTATCTGGCCTTTTCAGACTGTTTCAATACCAAAGTACATCTAGCTTTATCTGCTCAACATGTCTGTTTCTGTTCAGCCTATTTTCTTTCATGGTTCAGAGAGAGCAATATGCTACTCTCATTTAGGCTTCTCCAATTCTTTCAAATCATATGTCACAGCTTCATTAAGCCAGAAATGTGTTCAAAAGCCACTTCTCAATTTTATTTACACTTAAAATAATTCAAGGAAGTAAAATAACTGTGTTTTTATGTCACTAAAGACAGAAATGTCTTAAAAAAGATAATCATGTGAAAATTTCTACTAAATCTACTTGGATATCCTTAAAAGTGTGAACACAAATTTTGGTAGTCATTTTTTTACCACTCAGTCTTGAAGAAATTATACGTTCTTACAGCAAAAATAAACATGATACATAATATGGAATTAGCAGCATTATTTTTCTCCTTTGCCTTTAAACACCAAATTTTTATTTTTGTTCTGACTTATATCTGATTTAATTTCCTTGTAGACGAAAGTAATAAGAACTGTCAGGTATGGAAAAGGTATATTTGTTATTAAATCTTATCTAATCAGAATAGCAAGGAAGGAAGAAAGAAGAGAAAATATTTCACTGTGATGTACCTGTCATGATCATGAGTCTGTAATTATTGTGTTTCAGTACTGAAACAACTGTGAGTCATTTTGCTTTGTGACACTTCACAAGCACGTATCTTATATTCCTGTATGTAATGTTCTCATTAAGGCTTATAATTGAGAGCCATGAGTTGACATGATACACATGGGAAGTGTATTTCTGCAGTTAAAGTGCACTTGTTTGGATCTCAGAAGGCTTTAATTTGCTGTTCTGTGTTCTTTGATTCACCATACACCGAATGATTTTCTTCCCTCTCTATCTATTTCTCAACATGCCTGTTTAGCTTTCAGGTACAGCTGATATCAATTGAGATTAATCTCATCTATGTTAGGAATCTAAAATTAAACTAAGTACACTTTAGAGAAAAACCAAGTGCAAAGTAACATTCCAGTTGGGTTTTGAATACCTAAAAGAATGGAGACTCCACAGCCTCTCTGAACAACCTGTGCCAGGGTTTGATCACCAAGAAAGTAGAAAAGCTTATTTGTCTTTCTGTCCTAGCTGCCTTTGAAATTAACCACTTGAAATCACTCTTCAGGTCCTTTAAGCACAGGGAACATAACAAAATTTGTGTGCACTTGCAGTCCAGAAAGCCAACCATACCCTGGGCTACATCAAAAGAAGTATGGGCAGCAGGTTGAGGGAAATGAGTCTGTCTCCCTATTCTGCTTTTCTGAAACCCTCACCTGGAGTACCACATGCAGCTCCGGAGCACCACATCCAGCTCTGGAGCTCTCAACACAAAGCACAGACCTGTTGTAACAGGTCCAAAGGAGAACAATGAAAATTATCAAAGGACTGGAACACATCTCCTATGAGCAAAGGCTGGGAGAGTTGGGGTTGCTCAGCCTGGAGAAGAGAAGGCTCTGGGGAGACCTTATTACAGCCTTCCAGTACTTAAGGGAGCTTATAAGAAACACAAGGACAAACCTTTTAGTAAGACCTGTTGGAACAGGACAAGGGGTAATGGCCTAAATCTAAAAGAGGGTAGATTTAGGCTAGTTATAAGAAAGAAATTTTTTATCATGAGGGTAACAAAACTCTTACACACGTTGCCCAGAGAGGTTGTAGATGTCCCACCCTGGAAAACATTCAAGGTCAGGTTGGATGAGGTTCTGATCAACCTGATCTAGTAGATGTCCCTGATCATTGCAGAGGAGTTGGACTAGATGACCTTTAAAGGTCCCTTCCAACCCAACTATTGTATGCTTGTATGATTCTATGATTTACTCTATCTACGTGTGAACTGCATCCAGTGTTGTGACATTAAATGCACTGAAGACTAGTTTCAGCTATGCTAAGGGCCACAGATAATCTACATTACCATGTACATCCATGTCCATCACTAACATTTTTTATG
Source organism: Nycticryphes semicollaris (assembly GCA_013400055.1). Taxonomy (NCBI): domain Eukaryota; kingdom Metazoa; phylum Chordata; class Aves; order Charadriiformes; family Rostratulidae; genus Nycticryphes; species Nycticryphes semicollaris. The sequence goes on from VXBJ01007806.1 coordinate 450,375, forward strand.
CAAAGTGGAACAGCTTTGGCTCTGCCTGAAAGCATGTGTTTAATATCTGATATGCATGACTTGTTTCTCCTCGTACCATCTTCCCGGGGGAAAATGGCTGCATAATATTTTCACATTTGGTTTGTTTCTTGTTTGCTTTTTTTAATAATGTCTGTATGCATATTCCTGTACTGTAGTATTAGAAATTATAAAGTCAAAGAAATGCGCCACATGCTGGAAGCCATAAGCAATGAGGCCTGAGGCTACCCTTGCTTCCTAGGGGAAATAATTTTGGGCTAGAGTCCCCCTTACTCAGTTCCCTAATTCCATTTCCCTTTACTTTTGCTCAGTGGCATGATGCCCAAAAGCAGTGCTATAGTTAGAAGACTTTTCCATAGCTTCTCATGTATGTGTGGCACCAGCTATTTTCTGACGCATGCAGCAAAGTCACTGTTTAATTAGTTAGAGGTAAAGAGCCTTGGAGAGATACATAGGGACTACATAGCTTTTTTAGTATATGCAGTGGTATAAACATAGAATCCCCCTAGAGTTATTAGAATGGACATGTTGTTTCTGCTCTGGGAATTATTAGAGATGCTGTGAGCACAAGTAATTAATGTGATCCATTTATAAAACACAGGGAACCTTTTTCATTACTGTTGAGTCCTCTGTTGAGTCCTCTTGTAATTATGCTATACAGTGGTCAGCATTAAGAAGCCAATATGGGCCAAAATTTATTACAGAGAAATATTTGAATATAATACTCCTGTTCCCTCTGGTGAACATAGCTCTAGTTTAAACAGTGTTGTTTTGTGTTCTTAACTTGAAAGCACATGATTAAATCAACAACTTCTGGGCGTTACTGAGGTTATTGATATAAAGGACACTTAGCATTGCTGGACTGGTAGGGTTCTCAAATAATGGAAAGCTGTTTAATGGAAACATCTGTCCTTCTGTGGGTATGTTTATAGGCCATTTTCTCATTTAACTGTCACTTGATATGCAGCTGTAACTTGTACCATAAATACTATAGCAATTCATTACATTGGAAATTACACAGAAACAACAGAAAAAAAAAAGAAAAAAAAAAAGACTAAAAACGTTTACTCATTTTCACTGCAAAAAAAGAAACATGGTCAGCAGATCAAGGGAGGCGATTCTAACCCTTTACTTCATCCATTTGTGGGATCCTCAGTACAAGAAAGACATGGACCATTGGAGAAGGTCCAGAGGATGACAACAAAAATGGTCAGAAGACTGTATGTAGCTTGTCTCCTGTGAGGACAGACAGAGAGTTGAGGCTGTTCAGCCTGGAGAAGAGAAGGCTCCGGGGAGACCTTATTGGGGCATTTCAATATATAAAGGGGGCTTATAAGAAAGATAGAGACTTTTTACCAGGGCCTGTAGATACAGGCCAAAAGGCACTGAAAGAGGATAGACTTAGACTAGACCTAAGGAAGAAATTTTTTTTTTTTATGAGGGTGATGAGACACTGAAACAGGATGCCCAGAGAAGCTGTGGAAGCCCCATCATTTGGAAGTGTGATTTATGTTTATGATGATTTATGATTATGAAAATTTAGTCTCCATATGCCCCCTCAGAAATATGAAAATTTATCACCTTTATGAAATTACTGATGATTATGGTTCAGTTTATAAAGTTGTTTAAAAGCTCCTTCTCTGGAGACATTCAAAACCTGCCTGGACACGTTCCTGTGCGACCTGATCTAGGTGTTCCTGATCCAGCAGGGGGATTGGACTAGATGATCTTTCAAGGTCCCCTCCAATCCCTGATATTCTCTGAGTCTGTGATTCTGTGTGATCAATTATATTGAAAGCAAGAAATGTGTACAGCCAGTTCAGGAGGAATCAAGTCCACATTTTGCTAAACTATAAAGGACAACAGCCATATACAATCTGAGCATGCTCACACTCTGACCCACTCAGGAGCAGGGCTAAGCCTTAATTGCAGACTCATCAGTCCCACCTTTATGAGCCCTACCTTTAAAAATGCTTTTCAAAAAGCAAAGATAACAAAAAGTTATTAATGAGTCAGTATCTTCTGTAGACATAAGACAAAACAGGACAGTAAGATGATATCCAACTCTAGCCTCTCCAACCTACTAGTTAAAAGCACAGGAAAACAGTTGAACTGTATTGAATGTCCACACATCTGAGATACTGCAGATAGAGGAGAGTCCACTCCAAACTCAAGGTCTCTGCAGCAAGAAACTAAAATCCACTAGGGAGTCTCATCAAAGCAGTAGGAAAGGAAAACAAAACTTGAGGCAGCTGAATGAAAAACAGCAGTCTAGTCTAATAATGCTTCTTAGTCTTCCAGGATTCTGTCCCCCTTACTAGGGAAAAAAATTAAAAAAAAAAAAAAAAAAAAAAAAAAAAAAAAAAAACCAGAGAGAGAGGAGAGAGAGATCACTCTTCTAAGGCATGGGAAACTGCAGACAGAACCCAATGAAACAGAAGAATAACAAGGCTGAGTAGTAGAAAGTCTGGATATTTAGAAACTCTTTGAGCAGATCAATAGCTTGGGGTAGGTGATTCATTGTCCTGTACATAAAATTACTCTAGAAAAGTTTCTCAGCTTCTTTTCATGTACTATCTTTTTTTTTTTTTTTTTTCAGAAGCCCTCCATGTAAGAAGCTGTTTTATGTAGGTGCTCAAAGGCTTGAAGAACTCTAGGTAGAACAGAGAGGGTACATGAAAACCAGCTAAAAAGTTTTCTAAGTAATTTTATCCCCAAATTGCTTAGTTTGGCCCAAGTTCTTGGCCATTTATTTTCATTCTGAAAGCAGCTCATCCTCAATGCTGGTGGCAAAATTGTTACAAAGAGGGATTTGCTTAGTGCGCCTAATGTTGAGAGTACCTAATGTTCTGAAAAATGAATTTGGAAAACTTCCCAGATTGCACATCTGCCCCTAAAATGTGCAAATAACGGACTGAATAAGAGAAGGAAGGATTAAGTGAACACTTGCTCTCTTCTGCCTTCCCTCACCTAAACCTGTGTGGTACCTCTGGGTGACCTTTATCTTAAATACTCCCTTACAAAATCCTGGCCACAAGCTTACAAAAGCAAAACACTTATCTGACATGCAGATGTATGGATGTGATACCGCAAATCAGCTGTTTATATGAGCACCATATGTCACTGGTTGAAAAGAAGGTGCCATTGGAAGAAGACTCACACCATGATTAATTAGTAACATGAGTAGATTTTTCTTGCTACTGTTTTTTTTTTTTTTCTTTTGTGTTAATGCCTCTCAGCTTGCCTTGATAATGCAGAAACTTTTCCATGAAACACTAAACATTCTTTAAATTAAATAAAAGTAGGGAAGAGAATCAGGGCACTTACAGATGAATGGGACTCTCAGATCATCACCTCTAATTGATGCTTTATGATACTGTTTCAAATTTTTTTTTTTTGACCTCCATCTACTTAGCAGTATGACCCAACAAGTTAGGCCTCAGCTATTTGCCTTCTGGGACAATCCCAAAGCATAATATATTTCACTGTCAGAAAATATTTTCCTGATAATCAACATAAACATTACAGGTTTTATATTTCTCTCATTAGTGCTTACAGCAGACGTCAGATGAAATTATTTATTTCATCTTTTGTGTTTAAATCTAGGTATAATGAATTAAATAATTAATTTGAAACAGATCTCTAGAGGACAAGCATATCCAATATCTGTTTCTAGCTCTACCTAATTATCAAATCTATTGAAACTATAGCTGGTTACCCCTCACTTACAATTGCAAATCAATATTTCTATTTGCTGATCTTCTTTGCTCTCCCTACTTGCAAGTAGTGAGGGTGAAAGCCTGAATTCTGGACGTTTGCCTCAAGCAGGTATTTATTAATTCATTTTACATTTCAGCTAGAACATTACAACTTGGGAATGAATGTGAATTCCTAGTATTTAAAGATATTTTAACACTTCCGGTGTGAATTTGACAATGGAAAATTTGTGAGTGGATTGAACCTCATGCCCAAAATATTTATTTTTAACTACCAAAAAATCCTTCTCCAGCTATGTGGGTTCTATCCTGGTGGAAAAGACAACCTAATCCATTTCACACAAAATCAGCCAGGTAAATAGACAGACGGCAAGGTAAATTTGGAGAGCTCAAAAAGTCCTTCTGTCAGCAGGCGGAAGGGACTGGTTTTCTCTAGCAAGCAAGCAATGCCCCAGGGCAAAAACCATTTCAGCTATTATACTTAGATCTAGAATTGCATATCTGAATTTGATCTTGTCATCTACGTGCTCTGTAGATGCTTCCTGGAACTGCTGTACTGCAGTTTCCCATGTTTTGTCTATTTTGTGCGTTATGCAACTCAGAGTTTTGTGCCCTTAATCAGGCTTTCATTATAACTCTAGGACTTCTACTGTAATTTAAGTAAGTGACCTGAAAAGTTGGGACATGGTACATTGAAGCAGAGTATAGGCATGGGATGATAAAATGGCACCAGGTTTACAAAGGAGATCCCCAAGTTGTAACTGTTTGGTCAGCTAAGGAAACGCAGATCTAGGCAAAATTGTTCTAGAAGTAATAGACAGAGAAGAAAGCAAGTGTCTAGCCTGTGTGAAACACACAGTAGACAGTAAATGTGTACGTGACAGGGACTTGTTCTAGAGCAGGGAGTCATTAGAATCAGTTGGTTGAGGTTTGCTGGAACCATGAATATATAGGGAGGGAGAGACCTGAGGCAAGGACAAGCCTGAGGGACTATGACGGGACAGACAAACTTTCCGAGAGTGGAAGCAGGAAGGACTATACCTGTTAGAAACATTCCCCACTTAAATCTGAGAGGAAATCAGGATATTTGCACAGTTTTAGGTAGCTTAACATAGCCTTATTCTGTTCATACTTTATGTCACAGTCTTTAATTTACTGTGCTATAGTGATAACAGTATGTTTGGTGTCGTACAGGAAGAAAATTGATCATTTTCTTCTCTGTTCTGGACACAGGTGAATGTAGCCTCCAAAAAACAATGCACATCGTAGTCTAATCAGAGACCCTGATTCCTAAATGAATGTCAATATTACTGTCTTATACTTAAAATCAAGAAGTAATTTAGATATGCAATGAAATTTAAGAACATGACCACATCTTTAACTTCATCATTAATGGAATAAAAATAAAACTTCAAATAGTTAAGTAAAATAAAAATTTACTTTCAAAGGAAATGGGTGCCTAATGGACATTTACAGTTTGTACAAACTCTCCCTGGACATTTTATAGCCTCAATATGTTCTTGTGCCTACCTACTATATCCAGTATAATGCAAGTAGCAGATGGACACATTTTTAGTTGCACGTCCCAGAATGGACGCCCCAGTATTACTGAGTTTCATTCCTGGAAAAAATGGTTAAAATATTTTACCTAACCATGAAGTTCAACTAATGATTTGTGTTGTATTGTTTTATGTGGAAGGTGAATACAGCAGAAATACATAGGGCACTGAAGAGAGGGATAAAATGGATTTTGGATGCTAGTATGATCTCCATTAAACTGTCTGAAATAACTGACAGAAATCTCTAGCCTCTAGCCTACGCCCATTTCCTTTTGAAAGTAAGAAATGTTATCTGATATAATTTTTGGGTTCTTAAATGGGTTCACTATCCACAGCCCTAGTACATTGAACATTAACCAACAACAAAGTTGGAAAGTGCTAGTATGTTTTCCTTTTAGAAGAAAATATTTAAAAACTTCACAGAACAGAATAATTTTTAAGGTTAGCACTAACCAGAATTCACTTCTGAAATCTTTCACTGCAAACGAACCTAGTGGCAGAAAAAGTCAGAGTAAGATGAATAAATAAAGATGTTTTTCTCTTACCTTCTAATTTTCTCCCAGGCCAATTTGCTCTTATGGGATTTTTGATGGTGCTGTTCTTAGCAAAATCTATCATACCTGAAGGATAAAAACATAGCCAGATGTTTGCCTGTAGACATTGCAAATACATGCAAGCAGTTTTAATCTTAAGCTTGTTCTGCTAGTTCAATTGTGTAATTGAATTCAATGCCTTGCATTGAAAGTTTCCTCTTTGTGTAACAACCCCCAAACTGCTCTTTTTTCTCTGTTTAAAAGAGAGGAGATGTTGACTCCTCTCAGAGAAGATATTAAAGCAGAATTCAGTTTATATTTGCTAAACATAGTGTTGTTACAAGTGAATGGTACACCCAATCGTACTTATAAAACAAAACATCAATTATAATAATTATAATAACTGCTGCTACTTTGAATTTAGAGATATACATTAGCTAATGTAAGACAGAAGCTGTTATGACTAACTACTCAGACAGTCATTACTGTGCACACAGTAATTTTTCCACAGTATAAACTCTAGATTTTTAAATACAACATCTAGAGACTTAGGAAAGTGAAGCTACCTGAAATGAGAGTCTTCTACTGAAATAGGATCTATTTATCTGTCTATCTATATATGTATATATATATACACACATAAATATTAATAAATAAAATATTTCATAGATGTATTAGGATGTGGAATATTTTGGAAGCTTTTCCAAGGAATCAGGCACTTTCACATCACAGTAAGGTATGAGCCAAAACAGGACAAAACGCCAGAACCAGCGTGCTGTATAGGGAACTGCCTTGTGCGATCAGATGAATGCCCATTGCAATACACATATGGGCACATGCCTGAATGATAGAGCTTTATAAATGACACCTGTGCATGAAGTCTGAGGGTCAAAACAAAAAAAAAATCAAATAAAGGCACTGGTTGCAGTGAGTTTTCAGATTATCTTTATCTTTTCTAGATTAAAAAAAAAAAAAAAATTAAATATAAACTATGTTTTCTAAAACTTTGCAGAAGCTTTTCTAATTGGCATGTATTGGCATGCTCCAGTTGCTCTCTTTGCCACATATACCATTTTCATTCTTGCATGCTTCCAATCGCAGACATGCTGATGGCACTTAGCTACTAGTTAATAAGATTGGCTCCTAAAACTAGCTGCTATTCAGCCCAACAGAGAAGCCAGGCCATCATTCTGTCCCATCAATACCTGTTTTGTGAACCATAAATAGTTAATCAGCTACAATTTGACCTTTTCGTAAATCCAAGGCTTACATATATATATGGAAAGTTATTTTCTGGCCAAGAAGGATAACGTTCTCCTGGGGAACTAATGCAGACAGTCCAGCAGGGGGCTACAAAGATGATCAAGGGAATGGAGAATCTCTTAGAAGAAAAGGTGAGAGACCAGGGTCTGTTTAGCCTGGAGAAGACTGAGAGGGGATTTCATCAATGCTTAGAAATATCGAAAGGGCAGGTGTGAACAGGGTGGGGCCAGCTCTTTTCAGTGGTGCCCAGTGACAGGACAAAGGGCAATGCAACAAGCTGGGACACATGAAATTCCATCTCAACATGAGGAGAACAAAAACTAAAGCCTAAAGCGTTCCATAAAAAAGAATAAAGTACTCCTAAGTACTCCCAAATACTCCCATTTAAATATAACTATGTTTTCTAAAACTTTGCAGAAGCTTTTCTAACTGGAACAATTTATATACAAATTTTCTCACCTGTTGCTACTCTTTATCTTTTCTAGACTTCTTTCTTATGATGTATTGGCATGCTCAAGTTGCTCTCTTTGCCACATATACCATTTTCATTCTTGCATGCTTCCAATCGCAGACATGCTGATGGCACTTAGCTACTAGTTAATAAGATTGGCTCCTAAAACTAGCTGCTATTCAGCCCAACAGAGAAGCCAAGCCATCATTCTGTCCCATCAATAATAGGCTTCAATCAAACAGATATAGAAAAGAGTTGAGTCAATTCCTACCTCCTATAATCAGCACTTTTCTGTGCCAGAGCCCTTTGTTTGACAGGAGTTTCAAATATGTTGTACACCTGGTATCGACACAAATTCTCTTAAGAAATAGTACATGTTTTCATGACAAGTCCATCACTGGCTCTAGCAGATTGACTTATTTGTTGTCTTCAAAATCACTATGCATTTTGCTACCTGTCTGAAAGGCCCCACTGCACTTACATCTTAAAACAAAAATACATTAACATTAACACTCGTAGTGCTGAGTTGGCACTATAATAAAACTACTTCAAAATCCATTCCAAAGACTTAAATACGTCTCCATGCCCATTGTATGAGCGTAGAATAGCAATTTCCTTTTGCTGCCATAGTATCCATTATATGCCCTAGGTACAGTTAGTTTGGGAACAAAGGAAGAGACTTTCTGCCCTATAGCTTTCTTTGATAAACAGGATCTAATGGTAAAAAGATCCTTAGTTGAAAATACGTCCCATTGGTCAAAAACAATAACCAAAAAAGAATAAGTTAATGCACTATTAGTCAGTGGCAATAGATGTGTTAGGGTGCTGGAATATTTATACAGTACTTGAAAAAGACTGATTTGTAATAGCCATAACGTTTCTTGTTCAGCAGCCAACACACCCAGAGAATTTTATGTGCAATTATCATGAAATAATGCACCAAAATTGACCATTTGAAATATTCCTAGGCAGAGATCTACAGTTGAAGTTAATTCATTAAAGATTTTTTAATAAGTTGATTTCTAAACCATATCTCTGTCATTAGTTTATAATTATTAATAGACAATGTATTAGGACAAAATGTGTTTCTTAATTGCTATTTTATTTAATTTTATTTTTCCACTCTTTGAAAATATTTATGTCCAATTTCCACTTCTGGAACCAATCCTGCTGTGAAATTGCAGCCCTCTGAAGCATTTGGCAACTCAGAAACCCAGCTACAAAATTTTGTTCATCATTTAATTTTTATCCTTTCCAATTTTACACTTAATTATAGACCATTAAATCAGTCCCCAGTAAATGTATAAGATTGTCAGTCTTATGCAGAATGGTTCTTTATTTACCATTAATAGCAGAATGTTAGAATACTCAGAATGAATTCCTTTGTACATTTATTTGCCGTACCACTTACTGTAGAAAATGCAGAAATCCCTAAAATAGCTTTACAGTCACAATCCTTGGCAGTAACACTTAATCCAAATTTGCCAAGTCACCTGTATTTGATGCAAGTTTTTTCAGTCCCACATAAAACACCCGTCTTCCCCCCGCCCTTCACTTCTCTATTCTCCTCCATCTTTTCAACATAAAAATATGTCTGGATTCATTTTCATAAGTTTCTTTTATATCTTTTTTTTTTTTTCAGAAATCTCTCAGATCACTGAGCTTGGGAACTATAGTTCATTGCTAGAACTACACCTCTTATTGTGGTTTTAGTCAAGATGAAAAAGAAACGGATGAAAAACAAAAACATAGGAACAGGGGGGGAAATCCCATTTGCTGTGTCTATTAAAATACAGGAGAGTTGAAAATTGCTATTCTCTCTAATGTTCCAATAATTTGCAGGGAAACATTTTACCCACACCCCTCTTTTGTAAATGTTATTGTAACCCAGAGACAATGCAGAGAGCCTTACGCCTGGCAAGCATACTGGGAGCATACTAATTCACACAAACAGCACTAAATCCATCAAGAAGCACACCACCTTGCCATTACCATTCAGAAATGATGTAGAGAGGTACCTATTTTTGCGGGTAACTCATTCACTAGCACGAGGGAATTCAAATCTACGTCCTCTATTTCCCAGGGGCAAGTGGATCTACAGATTGCTCTGAATAGAAGTGCCTTTCTTCATCCTATGTAAGTGGTACCAGGATGCCAATAACACGTGAGCTATTGTACCAGAGTAATCTTTTAAGTTTAGTGATTAGGATATTCAACAGCAGATGAGGACAAGATATTTGGACTGGAGTTCCAGCTACCACATTTTTTTATCCCTTTGAAATGAGATTTTGATTGGATAAAACACAGGAATAATGGCCAAGTGACAGAAATCTATTTCTGTAATAATTAATTGTGTCATCTTTTTTCATCTTTTTTTTTTCCTTACCCTTTTTTTTGTTTTTTGTTTTTTTTTTTTTTTTAAGAGAGACAGCCTATCCTTTTTCAGTATCTCAATCAAAATCCATTTATCTCTACAGGAATATTGGCAAGATCAAAGATTTGAACCCCATGGTGGTTAAAGTTAATACACACTGAAATGTGGCCAAGACAATATATACCTTATTTATTTTGGGAATCCAAATCTTTTTTTAAGGGAGAAAAGCAAATTTTTATTTTATCTTATTTCTAGTAACCTGACCCCTGTAGTATCTGACAGGTGCAGTAAAGTGGACTTTCTTCCAACTTGATTATCATCAGTGAGACAGGTGCTGGGTCTCGATCACCACTGTAGACCCAGTATGTGCAACACCACTTATAGCACAGGAGGTAGACAGTGACACAATATATGACAATGATGGCATGGCATGTGACACGTTGCTGTAGTTACAGAGATTTGTTATGTGCTGATAAACAAAGACAAAAAACAGCTTAAACTTCCAGTTCCAACTTCCAATCTTATTAAACACATCAGGACTGAGGGAAATGTAATCAATTTTCTTTATGAATTGAACATAGTGGAGGCTGTTGAGAGAATGTGCATCTAAACCTCACATTAGACCTATTCCAAAGACTTGTACAGAGTTGTGCTTTAATTAATGATGCAGAATACATGAAGAAAAAAATTACACATTGTAATGGGATTTCAATGGCCTTGCTGCATAATGTGAAGATATTCCTATGTTACAGGATAGGTAGAATCAGTCACCTGAATCACAGTCTCACCTCCATGGTGCTGAGAAAGTATGATATCCATAAGTTCCTCATGGCTGATGAGCATGACCAGTAGGGTAAATGGTGAAGAAAAAAAAAAAAAAAAAAGAAACAGGAAATACAGTGGCTGAGGTTTTTTGTATTTCATAGTTACCAGACCACTGAACTAGAAAGCTGATCCTACAACAGTGATGGTCACGCTTCAGCTTAGGAAATGGTGCTTTTTCTAGTGACTCAGAGGCAGAATCCCCACAAAGCACAACTCAATCAAGACTGCTAACATTTCAGAAACTCAGAAAATGGCAGTACTGGGCAGTATTGGACAATGTCAGATCACCATTTTCACTGGGTGATGCTGGGTGGTACACCAAACAATTGTTAAGGCAGCATACCGAGTTCCCTACATTCTCTAGTGAGGCTGGAGATACTTTATATAACAGATGCTGCCAAAAGACAACTTGTTTTCATTGTCTGTATTTCAGGCATCCATTCTTTTTTGTCCTTTTTTTCTTTCAAATCTATTGTTTTGTCACACAGGAAACAACTTGTCTTCTCAAGAGGACATTTGAGAGAAGATAGCTTCATTGTTTCCTGTTTTTCCTTTTCTTCTAGTGATGGCATTATCAAACCCTGCTTCACGCAATTAGAGGCTGTAGCTGAATTAACCGCTCAACGTTTATGATTAGCAGCTCAATAAAATATTTATATATCACTGTCCATTACAATTCTCAGACAATTAAGCTGGTCAGTCCTCTTCAGTCTTCTGGTTTCTTTTTCATGAAACATTTTTATTAAAAATAATGCTATTTTACATGTGTTCAATTAGCACTAAAATCCTGATAAGATTAAAACTATTTCTTCCATAACTACAAAATCCCTTAATGTTACACAATGGAAAATATATCAATAAACTGCAACATAGAGCCTTGCACAAAACAAACAAATCATTTCCAGAAATGAAAGAAAGTACCAGGAAAAAATGGTCAAATATTAATGGTGAGAGGAAGCAGATAACAAGGTTCTGTACCAGCACTGATGTCATACTTAATATTTGACTAAACACTGTAACTTGTCCTCTGTCTTTCCTCTCAGATTTTAAGTACTCATAAAATGTTCACCCTCTGAATGATGGTAAGGTTAGATGCTTGTCCTTTATTTGAGGAAGAGCTTCGGCACATAAATTAATGGAATAATTTTAAGAAAAAAACACTATTATTGATTCTTTCCACAGTTAATGATATCTTAGATTGTCTATACAGGATTTCCGTGGTCTTCCTTAAGATGAATACAAGCAAATGTTCTTTTCTTTAGATTCAGATAATATCTAGCCTCACTTTAGAAATACTATTTGAGATAAATATAATTTACTTTACTATTTTTTATTTTTCCAGGAAAGACTGTGTCCTCTCCCTCATATTCTCCTGCTCCCCATCTCCCCCCCAAAAAATGTAAAGCACACTTCTAATGTAGGAACAGCTGATCAGCGAAGAAATAGCATAAAACATCAGAGCATTTCTAAGATAAATATACTGCTTAGTGTAAAGAAAGGGACAATTCTTTCACAAAATAAAAATCATAAATATAATGTTCCTAGCTCTTTTTATCCCTAGTGAATATCTTTTTACAGAGGAACTGGAGAGCTATCTATCAGCACATCACTCTATTTCCAAGTGCTTTAAAGTTAAGTGCCACATGCATTAGTTTTCTAACTGACCAAATACAACCTGAGCTATTAAATAAATGTTCTTTCTACCTTACTTCTGCTCAGTGGCTCTCCATGTTTTGTTTTGTCAGAGGTCTCATGAGAAATTGAAGAGGTTTACAGATGCCCATGTCCTGAGCTGTAATGTTAAATGATTCTTACTATTTTTTCTAATATATCAATCCTGCAATACATCCCTAGGGAAGCTGCAGAATAGCACTCAGTCCCTGTAAGCAGTTGCTTGTGATATAACTTCTAGCAGTTAAACAATTTTATGTGTATCTTTGGAAAACAAGCCAAGAACAAAGCCAAAACCTTACAGCCACAAAAACTCCAGGTTAAAGAAACTTCAAACAAACAAACGAAACAAAACAATCAAAAACTCCAGGGAGAAGAAACTAATGGATGAGAAATTAGACTAAAATTGCTATACAGTTTTTTGAATCAGGTAGATGGCACTTGCAATTATGAAGACTTGGATTCTTCAGAAAAAATTCTTGGGAGAAAAATTCTCCAGCCTCCACGTAGCATGACATAACTCTAGCTCATGACATAACGTCTATCTTGTTTTAGCTCAGAGCAGAAATGAGATTTTTCAAGCTAATCTCCAGATTGTCCTCATTTATTGTTTGGGCAAACTTCAGTCTTCCCAGATGAAATAAAACTGGAAGGGGGATTTCAGGAATGCCGACTGTGCTCCTGTCATTAAAATGCTTACAGTCCCTGAGTTAGATAAGAGCTCATCAAAACTGAAGTCCTCAAAATGGGGACTTAGCACCCGATCTTTCACTGCCCAGGTTTTCTGCTCTACTTACCAGTCAGTCTTCTGCCCACCTTAGAGTTCATACACTCAAACTGTATCTCATAAGTTTGCCTGTAAAGATGCCATAGGAGACTACATCAAAAGCACTTCATCAGAAATCAATTATATTAGTCAGATTAATTTTCCCATGGTGAATACATGCTGGCCCTTTCCAAACACACATTCCCACAACATACCTGTCATCAGGGACACCTAATCACTCTAGCATTAAATTAAAAATAAATATATCAAAAAACCTAAGCATATTAAAATGGCAAAATATATCAACTCATTCCATAAAGTCTAGAAAATGTAAATTACAGTGTCTGAGTAGATATAAATTATAAATATTTTGTTCAAAATACCTTGGTAGAAACAGCTGGAAACCTCTGGAAGGAAACTGTAGAGTATAAGACATTAACTGTAAACTGGAAAGGAGAATGGGCTTATTCTAGCCAAAGAAAAAATTATCCACATTTATCAATAGAGGAAACTTGTTGGCATTTTCCTAGAAAGCCCTTAATAACAAAAGTAACCAACATTAAAACACCATAATTAATGAAGACAAGAGTGGTGCATAATGACCCTCTTTGTAATGCTGGTATTCTGGTGAAAATGACTACATAAATAATCTTAGCATTGCACTAAAGAACACCAGAAAAAAACAGCATAAGTGTGACTATAATCATATCTCTGGGACAGGACTGCAGCTAACAACTGTACAGAAAGAGAGTGAATAGACAAACTGAGATTTTCTTCAAGGTCAGGATATGTACCCAGGGGATTTATATATGGCCAAAGTATCTAAGCACCCATTACAGTTGAGTAATATCTAGTCAATACAGCCAGGAGAGCCTAAAGAGCATGTGGCTGCTCAGCAATCAGGTAGGTACTGAAAGAAAAGCTGGGGGCTCTCAGCACAGGGGCTGAGCTGTCATGAAGTGGCACTGGTGCAGTACAGCTGTGTGGCATTGGCTCAGCCTTATTAAGTAAAAATTGATGCAAAATTGTGAGAAAATATGTGAACTGCAGCTCTACGAGGCAGGATAAGTGAAAACACAGAGGGTAATTGCTGAGATGGTAAAAGCTGGTTTAGAATCCAAGTGGAAAAACACTGACGTGGAGAATATTTATTTATTCCTGGGGAAATAAAAAAGGCAGAGGTGAGGAAGGGAACCCAGCAACATTGACCAGCGTCTTCCAAAGAAGAACCACCTCTCCTCAGCTGGCTGACAACTGACCAACCAGTAAAGACCCACTGGGTGTTTTGTGCAGTGGTGATACTCCTGCTCAGTCTGGTACACCACGAGTCCTAGCTATGTGCTGCCAGTGCTAGCAAATAAATAACTACTTTGTATTCCTGTCTATGTTCTGCTTCCAACGTGATTTTGGGCACCTAAACTCCAGTAACATAGCAATGAAGTTTACCAGCTCAATGACTATAAAAGGAACTTAAATATTCTCTGTGTGTCAGTCCCAAAGCAAGACTGAGTTGCCTCAGCATGGTCATCTGTTTTCATTTTAAGACATATATGTTACCATGCCTGGCCTCCAGCTCCTCATTCAGTACAACCTCTCAAACTATTGGGTTTAGAAGCAAGCTCTTATAATTTGACAAGTAATAAAATGGTGAAACTGTGAAAACTCTGTTTTGCAACTTCATATCTTAATCATCCTCTCCCTCTCCTTCTTCCTGGCTTATCTTTCTTATCTTAAAATGAACTTAGCTTTCTCAGATAAGTTGGTTACCATGTTGTCCTTTACTCTTCTTCCAGTGGAAAAGGGACTTGCAAAGGTATGTCACTCTCCCTATGTGTTTGTAAACAAAAAAGACTTACACCTTCTCTCATGAAAGCTTATTTTGCTATTCCCTGTGCTTGTGAATTGTAATACAATATAGTAAAGGAAGGGACAACACAGACATTTTTCTCCTTCTGTTTAAGAAACTGTTCTGTGTTTGTACTGGCACCATTTCTGGCCTCTGCTTCATTACGGTATCAAAGATGCAAAAGTAGAAGTTCATTTTGAGAACTATTTTTAGATTATTAACTACCCCTTTTCTGTGAGAATCTATATATTGACCAAATCTGGTAAAAAGTAAAATTAGAGGTAAACTTATTTTCATTTCCCACTGCCTGCAACAATTTGCTTTAGGAAATGTATGTCAGAAGATCCAGAGATGCCTCCTTTATGGGCGGTGTTTGCTGCATTTATCATAGACATAGATTAACAGTCCTTACCACTACCATCATCCTTCTTTTTTGTTCAGATAGCTGCTAGCCTTTCAGGATATTACACTTGCTGCCCATGAAATTACTGGAAAATGCTATTACTTACTGTGATATCATCTTCGCATGTAGATTTTTGTAAATTGTGAAAAGTGAGGGTTACCAAATGTTGAAAGCGAGGGTTTCCAAATGTTGAAAGCTGTACTGGTTTAGGCTGAAGTAAAGTTAAATTTCTTCACAGTAGCTGGTGTGGGGCGATGTTTTGGATCTGTGACTAAAACAGTATTGATAACACAGGGATGTTTTAGTTATTGCTGAGCAGTGCTTACATAGCACCAATGTCTCTTCTGCTCCTCACACCACCCTTCCAGTGAGTGGGCTGGGGATGCACAGGGAGTTGGGAGGGGACATAAATGGGACAGCTGATCCCAGCTGACCAAATAGATATTACATACCTTATGATGTAATGCTCAGAAATGAAAGCTGGGGGAAGAATAAGGAAGAGGGGACATTTGGGGTGATGGCATTGGTCTTCTCAAGTAACTGTTACGCATGATGGAGCCCTGCTTTTCTGGAGATTGTGGAACACCTGCCTGCCGATGGGAAGCAGTGAATTAATTTCTTGGTTTTCTTTACTTGCATGTGCAGCTTTTGCTTTACCTATTGAACTGTCTTTATCTCAACCTACGAGTTTTACTTGTATTCTTCCAATTCTCTCCCTAATCCCAGCCAGGGGGAGTGAGTGAGCGTGGTGCTTGGTTGCTGGCTGGAGTTAAACCACAACAAAAACATACATGCTTAAGTGACACATGTATTATCTTAAAAAGCAAAACAACACGTTTTCTACATTTTTCTATCTGTTGCTTAAATTTAAGAGGTCTGGTTCAGACTGCTAAAATTAGAAACGTTGTTAAGCATGAGGATATAGTTTTGGGCAAAATTATTAGACTCATATCTTATGAAATTTTTGGCATTTTCTGGTAAGGGCAAAGTGAGATCAGGAAAGCATTTCTTTGGCTGAGATCTAAGCCAAATAAGTATACTACTTTCTTAGGTTTAATTAGGTTTCTATTGACAGCAGAAATATTCCTGGCAGCCAAAACTAATCATAGTTTCCTTTAAACTGTCTGGCCCAAAAATAGACCAAATTACTATAATAAAAATAAAATTAAAGGATTGATCCATTAAATAAGTTTGGCTCGTGAGCGGTCTTGAACTAGAGCAATACTGAATTGTCATTTATAGAAATATATTAGTAAATTGATTTGCTTGAGAAGCAAGCAGAAAGATGGATTGTGGGGATAATAGTGTAACTATATATATAAAATAACTGCTGGCAGCATCTAATGTGACAAGAAGGCAGAATTAGGGGGAACAAGGTTGCCCTATTCATTGCCAGCATCTAAGTTCAAGATGACTGCATTTCAGATAAAGTATAGGTCAATGAAAAAGCAGTCAGAAAAGGAAGAATTTATCATTTGAAACTGTTTGAAGCAACTTCATCTTAAAAAACAGATGTTGAAACACCACACTGTTAAAGTCTAAATAAAAAGAAATTTGAATAGGTAGTTAACAGTTATTACTGACTATATGGTGTGCAGAAATAAAAAAACCTACAAAAAATACAATACAAAAAATTTGTTCTTGAAACTGGAAACCCAGCATGTTGTGTAATGGTAGCTAAAGTAATGTCTTAAACACGTGAAGTCAGATGAAATACAGCAAGACTCCTGAAAAAATTCTATGTCTATTTAGCTGATTTTTCTAAATATGGCTAGAAAAGCAGTGAGGTGAATCTCATAAGGTTCCTGACTGAGCCACTCTTCAAAAACATTTACATGGCTCCCGTGAAAATGGTGCAAGGCAAGCCTGCTTTAAATGGGCTGGCAATACCCACAGGGTTGTGTCCATGCTTCTCGTGTCACACCGTTCCTGCTTCTTCAGAAAGACTGGGAATGTCTCCCATCTCCTTGCATACACTAAAATCTGAGCAGAACAATACCATCACTCCTTCCAAATTACACATCCTTAGTTTTTTGTGAGTTTTTTGTTTGGTTGGTTGGTTGGTTTTTTTAGCATTCTCTGAAGTACCTTTTAAAAGAGAAGACATCAGGCAGCTGTTCATGACTGGAAAGAAGCTGGAGAGAAGCAACAACCAAAGCATCTGAATGCAAAAAGGAGAAAGAATTGGGATTAATTTTTATCTTCAGCAGGCTGCTTGCTCAGTCTGCTACTTTTCACAGAACCCCATTTGAAACATAAATTTTATTCCCATTTGTTGTTCAGGAAACCAAACGGTTCAATCCAGGTGTGGGTTACAGCGCTGAGAGAAGCAACCTAAAAGTTAGCCACAGCAGTGCCGAAGTGTGATGTTAGTGTTACACTCATAAAACAGTTGTGACAGTGGCAGAGTGCAGAACCAGTGAGTAGCAGACTATCTCACAGAAAATACTAACTTTCTATCTTCTGGCTGAATCCGGAATTAGATAAACTTCAAAACCTACACTACAGTTCTTCAGAATAGAGAGACAGATAAAGATAGTTCTAGATTAAAAGATTAAGATTTTGCAAAAGCGAATAAATTGTTATGTAGAAACTGGAGTTCACAGTGAGAAAGACAACATGCTTTCCCCTCTAATCAGCACTGGTGATGCCAGAGCTGGAAAACTGTGTCCTGTTATGGACTCCCTAATAAAAGAGAGACATGGACACACAGGGGAGAGTTGGGAGAGTCCAGAGAAAGGACACTAAAGTGATTAAGGGACTAGAGCACCTCTGCTATAATAAAAGGCTGACAGAACTCCAACTGTTTGTTCAGCCTGGAGAAGAGAAGGTTCAGTAGGAGCTCATCAGGGTATACAAATACCTGATGTAAAAATGCAAATAAGATAGAGCCAGGTTCTTCTGAATGGAACACAGTAACAGGACAAGAGGATATGGCCACAAACTGAAACACAGAAGGGTCTATCTAAACACGTGGAAACACTTCTTCACTGTGAGAGTGACCAAGGACTGGACAGGTTGCCCAGGAAAGTGGTGGAATCTCCCTCTTGGATATATTCAAAAGCCACCTGGACATGGTTGGTCCTGGACAACTGGATTTATGTGACTCTGCCTGAGCAGGGGAAGTCGAGCAAGATGACCTCCAGAGGTGCCTCTGTGACCCTCTCTCTTGTGTGGTTTGTACATTGAAGAGCTTGTGGTTGTCTGTGGGTCTGAGCAGCGACCTCGACTATATCTGCACTAATAATTAAAAAGTGTGATGGTTTGTTTGTTCATGCTGAGACCAAGAGGTGCAGATTAGTTAATTCTATATAGATCTGGTTCCTCCTTCCTAAAATAAGGTGCCTTCATCCAAACTGTCTTTTAGGAATGTTTCCTGACTTATATTAACCCCTAAAGTCGCATTGTTTGGGCTAGTGTTAATCAGCAAAAAAAAAAAAATTGTCACAAGGAGTGCACTAATGATTAAACAGTATAATAGGCCAAAGTCATGACTTTGTTCAGATTAATTGTATAGATGTAGCTTCTATATTCATAACAAAATAAAGAAATACACAAAATATAGCTTTAATTTCACTGCATTAATGTTTACCATTAATATCCTTAACAACACCATTTTCATATCTAAAGCCTCTAATGATGCCCTGGGTTTGGTACCCAACCAATGTTTCCACTTATAATATTTGATTTTTGGCTGCCTGCTCTGTCTTTGGTATGAGAGGCCTCTGACGCAGTCAAGAAAAATTAGAAAAAATATGTGGTTTTTTGTCATTATAGTAATCAGATTTGCATCTCTAAATGTACACAGGGCAGAAATCTCTCAAGTTTTATGTTACTTTTATGGATATTTTTTTTTCATATATTGCATAGGATTCAGAAGTTTTCTGTTGTGCTTTTGAGGTCCACTATTAAAAATAACCAAAAAATACTATTAACAAAGCTATTACTATTTTTGCTAGAATTATAGGCAGATTTATATCATCAAAGCCTGAAGAATTTTTCATATAGGAAGATATTTGTAAGTGTTTCTATAAACATGCCTGACAACCACATTTATGAATGTGACAAAATAAATTATGCATCACTGATTAAAGGGAAATACACATTATAATTAGGCATAAGCAATATCAGAAAATGTTGGGCAAAGAACAAAAGACGGAAAGCTTTGTATAGTTTCAGGCAGAGATTTGTCATTCTCACATTCACCAAAGGAAATCAGTCAGTTCAACTTTATATTTTAGTCTGCAAATGTATTATGATTCTTTACTTTCCTTCATAGCTGCACTGCTATGAAGTTTAAAGATCCACATTCTTATGATATTAGTCATGGTTTTGACAAATCTAGTCTCTTGTTTCTCAGTGTCAAGCAATGATACAAGTTCTTCAACTGCTCCAATACATAGATAATTACACCTTCTTAAAATATAATTTTATATGTGTAATTCTTGCTTTGTAATTCAGACAATGTAGGGTATAAAACTGTAATTAAAACTGTTTTGATTACACTTTTAGTTCAGACAGTCTCTTAGAAAGACATGCATCATTTTTTGAAGCGCCTCTGTTTTTCTATGAGTTAATGCATGTGAGCTTTTTTTTGACAAGCAGCAAATTGTCCTTCAAGACAATAATCATGTTAATGATAAAGAATACCTTCACTTCAGCTGTAGACTAAGTATCATTTCATTGTTATTTCTTTTGTGGCATCCGGATTAATTTATTCATGTTGATGTTGAGAAAATGAGCTGTGGCTTGGCTTTTGTGTGAGCAGGAATTTGTATTTGAAACTATATAGGGTGGCTACAAATTGTTCTTTTTAAGAACTACCTGTTATTTTTACATGGGTTTGCCTTTAAACCAGGAAAGAACATCAAATTACAATTAATAGAATTTACCCTGCAATTCTTGTTCAAATCTTAGCCTCCATTTCCTCCTTCTTCCTCCACCTTCAGTTGTTCAGTAAAAATATTGAATATGCAAGGAATATAAAATTTCATCCTATTTGTATGGTCTACACATCTTTGAAAATAAGGAGCCATGGTCCAAGGTATGGGTCACTGGAGTGGAAAGCTGGATTCGCATCCCAGTCTTGTCTTGACAGTTCATGAAATCTGTGTAGGATTCACTGCAGCTTATTTTCTGCAAGTATAAAAAGGAGAAAAATAACACCTATTATTTTCTCAAGTGCTTTTGGGATTTAGATATGTGAAATGGAATGTTAGACTGTGACATCCACAAAAATAATCTTGATATTTCTGTAATCTCTGTAGATATAGTTAATTTGAAGTTACTTGTTATGAACAAGTATGAACAGAGCAGGAAAAACCTTTTATTATATGCATATATATCTCAACAAAGCAAATAATATTTCATCCTGATAACTACTGAAAACATTTAAAATTAGAGTTATCTTTAAATTGGAATTCTTCCACTAACCAGAAAGTTTGAACTTGTTTAATCACTAATTGAAGTGATTTTTTTTTCCCCACATTTTAGCTATGATGCTTTCATCCTGGCATAAACTTCCTGGTTACACACCAGTTTATTGCAAGGTGGTAGGCACCATGTTATAAGTTCACCTAGTGCATTCGTTACGCAGATAATTATCCCAAGTGCTCATGTAAAACTCTAGAACTGTTATTTTTCAAAACACAGTTAAAGAAACGTAGTGTGCCTGGAAAATTCATTCCCCAGTCTGGGCTCTGGGTTCAAACCGTTCTTCTGCTTCTCCTAAGCTATAACAGCTGGCATTTAAGTAGACCCTCTTTCCACAAGATTATTTCAAAGTGGGAGGTGATTCTTCTCCAAGATATGAGAAACCCCAAGAAAACTCCACCCAACACTCCTTTCTGCAATTTTCCATGTCTCTCCTTTGATCACTCCATTCACTGGAAGTTCTCTACCCTGTGACTGCCCCAGGAAGAGCCCAGTATTAATGCAGAGCCAACAGGCATGAGGTGCAAGGATGTGAGTAAGGAGAAAAGCAGTTCTCATTCATCACCAGCTCTTTCATCCACTCTCTGCCACGGAGAGATGACAAGACATCAGAAAGGTTACTTCTCATACTCTAGTGTAGCTAGTCCAGGCTCACTGGTTAAAGGAACAGAGCTTGAAAGCAAAATGGCACGAGGACGAAGGAATTAAGGGAATTTCTGGAAACAGTGCTGCAGACAAGGTGTACATAGGCAATGGTTGGAGCAAAGTCCCAGTTCTCTCTGAAGATGGACTGGATGCATTATAGAAGTTTGGGTAGGAGAGCAGGGAATAACCTGGAAATATTGGAAGTTGGACTGTAATGTTTTTAAGGGGAGTGTACCGCACTGAGGCCAGTGCCAGCTTTGCCAGAGCTCAAGCCCAGGTCAGTTCTGCAAGGAAATAGGGAGGAGTGGATGTCACTCCAGAGGAAGCTGGATGTGTCAGGACAAGAGCGGTGTGGAGGGCTCAGGGAGCAGCAGCGGAGGCAGCTGGGAGGATGGCCCAGATAACAATATAAAAAAGGGGCCCAACAATAACATTTGAGAATAGCTCCTAGAGATGTTAAGTTACAGGTGAAGTTACCCTGTCTGAAAATTTATTCGTTTACCCCTGAATTTAATGAGTAACTTTTTACTTCATCACAATGTGGATATAATGTTGCTTCAATTCTGCTATGAAGTCATATTCTAGTCATATTCCTAACCAAAGCAAACTGGATATTTAGGAATATCACTAGGTAAATGGTTATAGATATTTTAAGACACACATCTTTAACAGCTGACATTAACTAAATCTATATATATATTTAGCTTTTGAAAGAGATGAAAGCATCAAAGAAAGTATAAAGTATTTACTTCATATTCATTCAGACAGTAGTTTTTTTTTGCTTGTACTTCTTGTCCAAAGTTTGTTAGGCACTAAGATGATACTTTCAAGACATAAAGCTTCCTCCCTCTCTCTGTCATGTAGTCAAGTCTTTACCTTCTCCTCATTCTGGCTTATAATGAGAAGTCATAGGTTCCTGTTTATAACATCACAAAGGCAGTTACATGCCAAAAATTGCAGCCACTAGCAATGATACCATTTATTATGAAATTGTAAAACATTCAAGTGTATGTGGAATTGACTTTAATTAAATCTTGTCAAAGGAATAAATTTTCAAAGTACAAAGCCCACAGCATGCAGGGCAATGCAGTTGTACTCTTCTAAACAAAGGCACTTCATGTCAAATTAATTTCCTCTTAAATAGATTAATAACTCTCCCTGCTGTACCTCATTATATTTTCCAAACCAAGCCTAGGAAAAAAGGTAGGGAGGGGAAAAAAAAAAAAAAAAAGGAAGAATAAGATTAACCAACCACTCTCATAAAAATTAATGATTATAAAAACTGAACAAAACTGCCATTGTGCTACAGGATGGATATAATACCAAGAGATTAATGGGACATGAACCCTTTCTCTCTGAAATCTCTGTTTCAGAGCTAAACTGACTAAAAAGCAACTAAAAATCTCTATTAAAAACATCCAATTACTTCATTGAGTTGGTTGAAGTCTCAGTTCATTCCCTAATGGACTTGTAACCCATATAGGAAATATGTGTGAAAAATCAGTTGCAATCCTCTCTGTCATCCAAAAGCACGTCTCAGCTTGTGCTTTTTAAACAGATCTTCTTCCATCAGTAACTTAACAGTATTTAATTTCATTCTTCCACATAGTTATGGATGAGGTGTGTCAAACCCAAAGCTTTATTAGACACGTAAATATTTATCTTATGATTCACAGAAAGTCCCCAATTTGCTTCATTATACTATTCTTTTACTGTACATAAGACAGAAAAAGTCAAGCCCCAGAGCATGACAACCTAAAGGCAAATAAATATAAGACAAAAGAATGGTGAACACTTCTTGTATCCCAGGTGCACTATGCAGGTTGTTTTTCTCTGGGAATAGGGTAAATCAGCGAAGAAGGAAAGAAAAATGTGTTTCACTTTGGGGAACAAGTATACAAGAAGTCAAAAAGAAGTCTACAACAGCTGTCAAATGCAAACCATAAATCTCTTGCACATTAATATGTCCCCTGTACAAACTTCTTACTATGCACAGTTAGTTTTTTCCTTTTGATTATATGCTGGTTTACATACCCAAAATTAATGTTAATGAAAATAAATTGTTTGGATTCTCAAGTGAATAAAACATCAATGTCACATTCTCAGTTATTTCCCTTTACATTTCCTTTCTTCTCAGGCATTCTGTAGGGGGAAAAAAACCCCACCTATAAGTGTATAATTAAAGTCAATAACTCCTGTACACACACAGAGCTTCTTACGAAGCTGGGAAACAGCCAAATAGATATGCTCTTTTCCTAAGATTTGACTGTTTGACTTTATAATTTACATGAGGTGAGGAGGTTGTTAACATTATTGTTTACAACTTACGTGTTGCAAGGAGGTTGTTAGCCTGAAGAGACAATGTGGTTCTGGTTCTAGGTATAATGACCAGAACCTGATCCAATTTCAAGGAATTTCTGCTACAACATTGTTCCTATACAACCTCCAGAAGAGAAGCTGGAGCTGTATATGAACTTCAGGAACAGATTAAAATGGCAGACTGGCCTACCTGGTTTTCACCTTATCCCCTCCAAACTGAACTCCATGCCAGCTGTTCTGTTAAGTCTCAAGGTGGTAATTTTTGTTACTATTTCTTTTGCAGTGGAGTATTTCCAGCCTACAAATGTTCTCTTTGCTTCACTATTGTTTCATTAACCTACTAAATCTTTCCTAGGAAATGTGACTGAGGATGGAAACACCAATTTTTAAAGGGACATAATTGAAAAATAAGTAAAGGCTGAGTGTCAGGAGGATGGAGCCAGGCTCTTCTCAGTGACGGCCAATGATAGGACAAGGGGCAATGGGTGCAAGCTGGAACAGAGGAGGTTCCATTTAAATATGAGGAAAAACTTCTTCACAGTGAAGGTGACGGAACACTGGAACAGTCTGCCCAGAGAGGTTGTGGAGTCTCCTTCTCTGGAGATATTCAAAACTCACCTGGGCGCATTCCTGAGTGACCTGATCTAGGTGTTCCTGCTCTGGCAGGGGGATTGGACTAGATGATCTCCAGAGGTCCCTTCCAATCACTGATATTCTGTGATTCTGTGAAAGCAAAACAATGAAAATTTATATGACAAAAAGTATAGAATAAAGTATGAGACCTTTCTCCCTTTTGACAAATATCAAAAGTTCAAATAATCACTCAGCAGATGAAAGGTTGTAGAGAGTCACCAAAATATATTTAGGAAATATAAATGAAAATGCACAGAAAACTAATGTAAATTGTTCAATAAAAAATAAATAGAAGTAAGTATTCAATTTCCTTGTTTCTGCTCTAAAGATTCAAATTAGATTAAACTTCAAAACAGAGATCAATTTCATTATGAAACTCAGGTTGTCTGCCTTACATAATGATTGATTGCACTGCCTGTGGTGAGATGCTGAGCAGCTGTATCTTCCACAAAGAGCAAAGAGTAAAAAAAAAAAAAAAAAAATTAAAATAATCTGACCACCATCTACAAAAGCTTTATGGACATGTAAAGGATATGTAAAGGCACAGAAGGTAACCAGGACAGAGACTCTTTGTCCAAAGGTGGATCAACTTCTTCATTATGGAGCCATAAAAAAAGAAAACATATTCAACACATCCCAGTTCTTTTTAACAAAAAATTCAACAACATCCTGTTGTAACCTATATTTAATTCAAGTAGGCAGAAAAATAGCCTGTTACTTACAGTCTCAGTTGGTTCCAGCTGCAGCAGATAACAGTAGCATCCCAGTAACCAAGGTCTGTAGCCACACTGGGGATCAGTACAAAGGACTAATAAGGATGTATCTGTGAGCAAATGAACATATATGAAATGTTCTACAAAACATGCTTTGACTCTTTAACAGATAGATCTGTCTTATCCCATCAAATAAGTGGCATGTATCATTTATATTTTTGTACTTTTGAGCTGTATTTCTTCCATCCTGCATTCTTCATATTTCTTTTTGTTTATTCCTTGCACTAGTGAAGCAGTAAAACTTTCTTAAGCAAAAAAAAAATAGTAACAGAAATATTTACTTTCTCTGAAGATAATATTAAGCCATAGGTTATTTCCAGCCAACAAGGAGCTGATAACAAGTACTGTATTAGGGAAGATAGCAGGATATAACCAATGACCCTGGCATATAAAGTGTGGGAAGAGACTGGTAAAAAGTCAATCACCTGCTACCTCGTATGTAACAAATTTGATTTTTCAAAACTCATCTTATTATTCAGCTAATGTAAATCAGTGGCTTGGACCAAGAAACATACTCTAATAAGGAACTATCACATGGGATTTTACAGCCAATGTAATTTTTTTCCAATGCTACTCATAAAAAACAATAGATTTTTTAAAAAATAAATGTTTTTTAAGGGAGAGCATACCTACCTTATTGCTATTTTGTCATTTTTATGGGCAAATATGGAGTGAAAATTGGCCAGTGCCAAAAGATACTTTCATCCAGTAATGAAGCCATGCAATTCACACATATTCAGCAAATATTCAAGTTATGCTTCCCACAGAAAAAACAATCCACCAAATTCCAGACTTAAGAAAAATGGTGCAAAAATGGACCTCAAAAACTATTCTAATCTGACAGCTCTCAGATGTTTTCTCTTATTAAAGGTATTCAGTGGCAGGGAATCTACAATGTTCCCAGGAGTTTTATTCCAATACTACATTATGCTTACAGTTCAAATATTTTTCCAAATGTGTAAACTGAATTTTTCTTGCTGCAACTCAAGTAGATTACTTCTTGTCTTATCTACCCTGAACCTGTACAAAAGGTCACCTCTTCTTCTTTACAACAAAATTGTCTAACTCTGGGCAGTAATCATGTCCCTATTTAATACCTCTTAAGTCCAGTAAACATTCACAGTCTCAATCATTTTTTATATGTCATGTTGTCTCAACCATCTCCCACTGGGCCATATCTTTCCTGACGTTCATTGAGTGCCCAACAGAGAACACAGCATTCCTGTGAAAGGCTTTCAAGTATTAGGCAGTGCAGACATATCACTTCACAGATGTATATCTGTCAAGTCAGTTGTTCCCACTAAATTACAGTACTTTGTGTTGTCTTGAAGAGCCTTGTACTATTTCCATATCATATCTCTGATCTGTTAATACATGCTGAATTCTAATCCTTCCTCCAAAACCATTTATTCTCTCCTAGTTTCAGGTAGTCTGAAACGGCAATAATTCAAACGGTTAATAAAAGATTTTAATAACACAAGACCCAGATGCCTTACATTTCCATTTCGAAAAAAATCTGTGAAAACTACTCTTTCTGTACATTTGTGCAGCTACTTTTGCACCCATCCTATAGTACGTTTTCTAAAGAACATGTCTCAATAGCTTGTTTATAAGCAAGTTGGGTGAAAGTGTCAAAAGCCTCTTTGAAGACAGGATACATGATATCTACAATTTATTTCTGTAGAGAGGTCTCTTACCTTCCAGAATCATTGAGGAAGTTGAAGTGTTTGGTTTATAAACCCCATCTCCTTTCTCCATTCCCACCTCTTCAAAGATGGACACCATATTTCCAGGTTTTTTTTAGCTTTCTGGTATTCATATATTTTTCAGAAATTACCAGTGAGAACTTTTCTAAAATTGCCTCAGCACTTTAGAAATCCTGAGGTGAAAGAGATCTCCAAAGTTCTAAGTACTTTGTTTTGGTCAGTATGAGAAATTACACTTTATTAGAAGAAGAAAAAAAAAAAAAAGGCAAAAAGAAATCTGTAATCTGTCCATCTGTCCCAAATGTGTATCACTACATTCTAGGACAGATGGGCTTAATTTCTATCTTGTGACAGAGTTGGGTACTGATAGCAGTAACATCTCAGAACCACAGTGACTTGTTTAGAACTGTCTACATTCAATTTGAGCTACACAGAAAATATGATGGAAGACCAGAAAAAATCAGGGGGGAAAACATATTAAATGAAATGTTGCATTCATAAAATAGTATCTTGTTCTGTTCCAAACCTAATAGCAGGATGGAATAAGCACATTTTTAATTTTTTTTTTTTTTTTCATTTTCAACATTTCATTTTCTGTTCATTTGAATCACAGATTCTATAAAACAAGTTCCATGATCACAGGAGCCGATGAATCTGGTTTGTCTGGATTCATGTCTGTTGTTGACTGATGCTGCGTTTGTATCTTTTCTCAAAATTGAGAATACTTAAAAGGGGTGTCTCACATGTGATTTCTCTACGGCTCACCAACAAAGAAAACCGTGCTGCAGGCTTTGTAGAAAAGAAGATTCATTGGTGTTTGTCCTCCTCCTGTCCTCCTGTCCACATTATTTTTATGATTTCAGGAATTCTTTTCCTGCTGTAAGCCTAAATTGGATCATCTTGCTCCCAAAAATTAAAAAAGAAAACCCTGAGAGGGTAAATCCTGCAATAAAACATCTTATGACAGGTGAAATGATCCCACCTTTAGAATATACTTGTAATGGACCAGGATAGTTTAATACTTTTCTGAACCATCCTTAGTTTTTCTGCCTTAGTCATCAAGTGTAGTTTAACAGGAAATATCTTCCTAACACAAACTTTGAAGACTGCTAAAAAGTAAAAGTATCACATCCTAACAGAAATATTTTCCTTTTTTCTTGCCCTAGCTTTCACCTACAGTGTCAGAAAACAGAGAGAGAAAGAAAAGGGGTGGACACCTGAAGACTTGTCAGCTCAAAATCTTCAAACTAAATTTGATCAGTTCCTTCTGTGAGTTAATAACATGGACTATGGGAAATACCAGGAACAAAGTTTTATAGACAGATGCAACCCTGGGATAACACAGCAGTCAGTTAGCACAGCAAGACAAGATATTCAGCAGATTTTGTAGTGAGTACAAGATTCAAAAATGTGAGACAAAAGGTTAAAAAATTCAGTCAGTTACTCACAAACCTTTGCATCATTTATGGAAGGAAAGTTCAAATTTTTGTTCGTGGGAAATGGGATCTCTGCTTCATTATCCCAGAAACAGAAACTTAGCAGAAAAGCACACGTGTAATCAAAATGGGGACCTGACACGGAATCCACATTTTGCTAAGGAAAAAAAAATATCACAATTAAGTAGTTAAACAAAGAATTTATGCTGCCTACAGGATGAATCTAAAGCTGTTACAGAATATCAGTGCTGATGGGACCTTCTTATCAAAACATCCCAATTAAAATGTAAATTACCTTGTTCTTTTTAACTGGCTAATAAAAAAGCTTTTTTACACAAGGAAGTTATTCTTTCTTTCACCTGGTAGGGGCATGTCATCACCTAGCAGTTCTTTTGCAGCAATTTGGAATGTGATTTTTACAACAGAGTCTCTATGCTGCACTACTGTCTGCTGCAAATACGTTCCATACCTAAAGTCTTTTTATGAAGTACATTAGTTTAGTTTAAAAGTGGAGGAAGCTAGCTCACTTTTACTGCAGAGTGAGAAGGTACATGTACAGAAGGAAATAAAAAATAAGCCTCCACTCTTATGCTCTGAGGGTGGAAGGGCAGAGATGAATTTGTTTCTATCCAAATGAGGGGGACACGCAGACTGTACATGGCATTTGCCACTCACCTCTGCAAACTGGTAACTCCTGCCCACAGATTGTTTGGGACATTTTGGATTGACACTGGCCAAAAAACATACTAGGGACCAGGATAACAATTTATCAATATGATCACACCTCAGTGCCCAAGGTCTGTCCCCCTGATCATACTTGGCTTACTGCTGCAGAGCCAGGCAGAGAGTGATGGGGAGTTCATGCAGACTAGTTGGAGACTGTGACTGTATACCCTACCTTACTGCACACTAATTTCTCTTCTAAACAATCCTCAACCAGGGAATGAGACCCAAAATCTGTTTTACAGGAGATAAGTAACACCAGTGAATTTTCTGGCGGAGAATCTATGATAGAATTGAGTAATGACACAGAACAAAACCTGAGTGCTGCATTCAAAACTGACAAAGCTTGAAATCAAAACCTTGCTTTGACATGTCTATGTTCTGACTACATCTGAAGGCTTTAATAATTTACTCACATAAAATGACTCTATTAATATTTAAGCTCAAAAATATGTAGGCAAGTAGAAAATAACATTAAAACCATGGGATTTTTTTCCTTTATTTCCTCTTTAGTAAATTTTTACAGCTGTAAATATGAATAGAGACATTATATTTTATGTTTATATTCTGCCTGACATACAGGAGAAAATATAAAATGACATTATCTACATGCTGGGTCATATAAACAACTGTTGCTTACTCTAAAAAAGTGACTGCTCAAGTCTGTGTGCATACACACAGGCACAGACACAGGATTTGTATTTCTTTATCACACACATTAACTTTCTCTATATGCAATATCAACAGAAATTCTACAAATTCCTTAATATCTGAAATAAGATGTGTTTATTCAGTTTCATTATAATCAAGGGAAAGATATTTTCTTTTCTCAAGAGGTATTTTAAAAACAAAAACATTCAGAAGAGCTAATTAGGGTTTCTTTCGATGATTTCCATCTCTTTGTTCAGACACACATGCAATTCCCAATCACAGGCACTCACTTTGCATCAGCCTTTTCAGGACTAGCTTTCAATCACACAGACAGCTAGGCAACAGAGCTAGATTTTTTTTCTATTATTTTTTTTTTCAAAGTCTAATTCAGAACCATACGTAGCTATCCTTTCCCCTGAGAGTGTGAAGGCAGCAGTCACACTGAACTTTAATGCACCTGTTAGTCACTCTAAAGCAGAGTATTTGGCAAAGATAACTGTGAAGCAATGTTAGAAACACATATCTTTTTTTCTGTAGGTTAGTTGGGGTTTGCAGAGGGGGGAAAAGTTGGGGGGTGTTTTTGTTTGGCTGTCAGGTGCTTTTTTTTTCCATAAAACACAAAAGAGGAAGGCAAATTAAGCCGAAAAAACAGTATTACCAAAAATTGTATGCACTTGATCTTTAACCAAGGACTGAATCAATATAATTTTTATTACATACAATCTTAAAATTAAAAGGGAGTATTTGGGGTGACATTAGTGTGATCATCCAAATTAGCCATACCTTCCAGGAAATAAAAGGGTGGTGGCACAGGACCAAATACTGGCATTCAGTTGCCCACAGCCTTTGGCGTTCAACAAGCTCCATGTTGCACTTAGTGCAGTCTCCCCCAAGTGCCTGGGCACAGTTTGGGGGCTGGCTGAGCTCCAACAGACACTTTTTATGCAGCCATCCTGTTTTGGGGGTGTAACAGAATTCAGGTTGGGGGTTATGATCTGTGTTGTGCCAGCCGGCATCAGGCCAGAGAAGAGCCCCAGTTATCATTTTCTTCATCAGTCTGGCTATTACTATTAGCTTATTGAGGAAAACACATGAGAAAATATGATAGACGGTGGGATCCCTCCACACTTCTCATCTAAGAATACGGAAAAGGCTTGATTTCCTTAGCAGAGGTAAACAAACCTAGACCTAGACCTAAAAGAAACTTCTTTGGGAAAGTCAGGACCATTGAGCCGTCTGCTTTATATGTTATACCACAGTGAACTACTAAAAATTTCCTTTTAGACCATCACATCCCATGAGCGTTATTTCAAGAGCACTTTGTCTTGCTGTTTTACTTCACACTCAGGAAATAGCTACAAAACTATGTTTAATCTTAAATCAGTTGAGTGTTAACTTGAAAGTTTCTTGGTGTAGTCTAACAAATCCAAAGAAATTCATACCAAGTTCATGCCAGTCTAGAAGGCATGGAAAGGATGAAGTCTTTCTTCTGAGCCGCTGAACTAGCAAGGATACAAAGGCAATTTACTGTATTCTATAAAGATGACATTACCATAGCAGTAACACTGTAGAACTACTAACAGCACTTAAAAAGGCAAAAGAGCAGCTCATCTACCCATGAACAAGGTATTAAAACAATTGGCATTTGAAGGAGAAAGCGCCACTGAAGGCAAGAGCTCTGCACCACCCTGGGCCCAGCAGTAACCAAGAGCACGGAGTTGTCCTGCTGCCACCTGCAGATGAGCAGACAGCATGACAAAGGGTTTAATATTGCAAGTGGTACTGAGAGCTCTGCACAACCGTGTAGGAGCTATATCCACGGGACCAGGACTTACTGACATGTGAATGACCCCAGCATTTTCTCAGCGGAGGAAAAGCACAGGCAATAAAGAGCAGAAGTGTCAAGAATCAGTTGAATCCGGAGATTCATTTTCAGATATATAGGCTTTTATGTCAAGGTCACCAGTGCAAATCCCGCTAATAGTGTGTCTACAGCAGCTCTTGTAGGAACCAGTGAGAGGTGAGGCTTCCCCAATTCCAACTGGTAAAACACTTAATACTGATATTCTCAAAGTGAAGCACACTTTGCCATCACCTTACAGACCTGGTGGGTTTTAAGGGTGACATCAAGAAGTACACCTTTGTTTCTAAATGCACAGGAGATTTTTTTTTACACAACTGATATATGAGACTTTGTATACTCAATTTGCCTTAGAAACAAAAGCTAGGAAAGCTCAACTAAACCTCATCCTGGGCAACAGTAACTGGGGAGCTAAGCACAAGCAGTTTAAATTGCAACAGGGAAGCCCCGTGATGGAAGTCCACAAGGAAATAGGAGATATGCAAACACGGTGGACTGTGCACTGTTGCGGAAGATGAGAATTACACAGCCTTAAGCTGCATGTGAAATTTCTCCCAGACTGCAGAAGGGTCCTTTTATTAACTTGCACAGTGAAATGTTTAAAAAAAATGTTTGTAATTTTCTTGCAATATCTTCTTCTTCTATATGCAAGGCTAGGTCAAACCTTATGGGTGGATAAAGTACATGGAACTGTAGCTAAATCAATGTAGAGTAATCCAGAAGAATGTAGCAAATTACAGAAAGAAAACTGCCCCAAGTTTTCTTTAATCTTTAGACCTAAAACTATGTCAGTGATGTTTTTTTTTATTCTGATTTGTGTAACAATGCATGTACAGTATCAGAAGATATATCTCTCTCCTTATGAAACACAACTGCATTTTTGGACAGCAAATTATTATATGACTAAAAATTACAAATACAAATGCTTAGGAAAAATGTTGGAATGGAAAATGGGTATATCATATTTATATAATAGAATTTATTTATAATTTCAAATAAGATCTTTTATGCAATTTCTAGTGAAGAATGCACATAAACTAATATTAGATCGATATTTTAGAAAAGATGGCCAAGGAACCAATGCCACTAAAAGGCAGACCCAAACCCCAGAGCTCCAACAATTCAAGTTTTTATTTGTTCTAGTTCATATAATTTTCATCATGCATAAGTGAAACATTACTAGAATATCTAAGTTTCATTCACTCCTGAATCACCTGCTAGAAAAAACAAACCAAAGACATTCAAAAGTACCAGACAGAGAGGAAACTGCTCCTCTATCATCTCCCTCACAGTGATACAAATTCTTAAAGGTCATTTCCTAATAACTAAGTATCCAGCTGCCACTTAACATATTTTACTATAAATGACTGTAGGAATCTGCACCATTAATGAACATAATATGCTTCTATGTTTTTATTTCAGGTATGTCTCTTCATCATCTTTCCTCTCTAGGTATGTTGCTCTAGACGGAAAAAAATTCATCCTAAATGCAAACGAAAGCCTAGTGTTGAAATTGTTTACTTTCTACAGATTTTTGCCAGGGAATAGTGAAATTAACAGTCAAAAATGATAAAAAGATAATAAAAATACAATAACCCTCTTCAGAAGAACCAGTGGGCACCTGTTGTTCTGTTTTATATATTCATATACCTGCTTTTACATTACACAGAAATTTAAATGAGGAGTTTTTCTAATATCTGAAGCAGTGATAAAAACATGAAAAAAATTATATTTCTTTAAATCTTTATAATTGTGAAATATTTGTCTAAGGAGTCACTTAGTCTCCAACAATAAATTCACTAAGTTTCTGCTAAAATTTACAAGAACATTTTAAAAACAAATTCATATTGGGAAATATATAATTTCTCATGCCCTAAAGATTTATTCTAATGTCACTTTTTTATGTAGCAAAACAATTAATAATCCATAATATTTTTTTAAAATTATTTAGATAGAAAATCAAGGTTATGATATTTGGTCTGGAAAATTATACCAATACTGTGTTCTTTTTCCTGTTGTTTCCTTTAAATTTGGAATGGTCCTGTTTTAAAGCCGAATCTATATCTATTTCTCTTTTCTTCACAATTTACTTGTATTCCTTTTTTTTCCATTGCTATAACTGTGAGATAAGACATGAAACTGAGTTTATAGAAAACACTGGTTTTTAAAGGCAGATTACAAGAAGTTTTGTCCTCTGTATATTTTACAGGATTATCATAAACCTCATTTTGCTATTCCATTTCCAATATTTTCTCTACCTTGGCACCACTGGCTCACTGTAAAGTCCAAATTACCATAAACTCTGTCTTTTATTTCTCTTCTGAGCTGCACAGAGGTGCTTTGCCATACAAACTTCAGGCACATTCCTTACAGGAGCTACAACACGATATACTACAGATCTAGTGAAAAACAGTAACAGAGACTGGCCAAGATGAAAGTCAAACACTTTCATCTTATGCCTTTGGTAGAACATTGACTTAACACTGCAGCAAAAGGAGGAAGGCACATAACCCATTTTAGTAAAAATATTTGGATTATGAAATGGCAAGTTACATGAAGATTTATATTTCTCAGATTTGGCAGAATCACAATTTCAAAGTCACTTATTTAAATAATGTCAATGCTACACACTTTGTATTTATATTTTAAAATTACCTGACTGTATTTGAAAGCACTTCTCATTTGTTATAGCATATACTACAAAAAGTGAAACCGTCTGCTTATGAAATCAAGCATACATCTATTTTATGACTCTGTGTGACAAGACCAAACCATTCTTATTTTTCTCCATTTAATCTTCTTCCTGGCATTGTTCCCCAGCTTACTTTCTCCCTCTCCTCCCACATTCAGCTCTTATAACTTCAGTTTTGATGGCCGTGTACTCTGGCTGGTTAGTCATCCACTTCCTCACCTTTTACCCCCTCCTTTGATTACAAATCTGGGAACTGATCTCCCATATACCAAAACAATAGACAGCCTCAGCACTTTTTTAACCTTGGCATCTCCATCACTTACTTCTCTGTTGTGTTCTTGCTTTGGAGGGGAAGTGGAAGAGCAAGCAAGAAGACTTAATTCAGCAGGGGAGATGGCAAAAAAAAAGTCAGTAGGCATCAGTGAACTGGAAGTCAAAAAATAGCCTTCAACAAACATGGGTAAATCATGTATTAGAGCAGTCCATACTCCAGTTTTGAAGTAAATTTATGGTGCCATAACATTTAAAAAGCTTAATCCTAGGCTACAGTTCCTTCTAGCCTGGATTCTGAAATTCCTAAATAAAGCCTAAATTAGAGACCAAAATATATCTTAAACCATCCCTAATATATAGCTTAAATTTAAGGTAAAGTTTTTCACAATAAGAGTGGCTGGGTTCTGGGATACGATTCCCCTAAAGGTTGTGAAATCAATGTCCCTGGAAATATTTATATAAATAAAGCCTCCTGAAGAAGGCTCCAAACAAGTTGACCCAGTTTTCAGAATGGCTCTGCTTTGAACAGTGAGTTGGAAGTCATCTTCTGACCTAAATTATGTTATAATTATTTTATACCTGAGCGATGGTTATGGAACTGACCACCGGTTATTCTTACCTGCTGCTTCTTGGAGACAGGGCAAGGAAGATTGAATGAATAATGCAAGGTCATGGATTCTAAGCATCCAGCTCCTATATGTATTGAGGACTACTTTTTCTTCAGCTGACATGTAACATGTGACATTGGAGCATGGAAGTGTCTCCATTCCTGAAGCAGCAGTAAACCTAAGCCAGAAATCCCAGACTTGATTACTTTTATCACAGATGGCTTTAGTCCCTAAGGACTATAGGGATTTGGCAGCTTTTCTGTCTGAGATAG
Source organism: Nycticryphes semicollaris (assembly GCA_013400055.1). Lineage (NCBI taxonomy): Eukaryota > Metazoa > Chordata > Aves > Charadriiformes > Rostratulidae > Nycticryphes > Nycticryphes semicollaris. The sequence goes on from VXBJ01007806.1 coordinate 485,825, forward strand.
AACACGTGGACTCTGAAGAGCCCAAAGCAAATTAAATGCAACACCTCTTACCTAAATATGCAATTAATTTCATGAAGGCCTAGTTTCATAGCAGATTAAGACAAAGTCAACAATGGTCTGAGCAATTAAAGCTCTCTGGAGCTGTACTAGTTTCAACATTTAGTTGCTGAAGCCAACCAATGAAGCACAATTAAGATCAATTGGGGTTTTTGTTTACTTAAAAATACATATAAGATGGTCAATTATAAAAGAAAAACATACCTTCTTTCACAAAGTCTTACTCTTGTAAAGTTTTGTTTGTAGAAGCCTGTATTCAAGCATTCCTTGAGGAAAAAAAAAAAAAAAAAAAAAAAAAAAAAAGATAGTGAAACAAAGTATACTAGCTCTGAAATGTCACCTGAGGAATTAGATTATCAGAGCCTGTTTGTTGTGATAACTTTTGTGATTAAGGTTTATGCTAACGGTTCTAAGTTAGAGGGTTCAGTTGACTGAAATGAGCTAAATCAATTTATAACTGCAGACTACAAAAAAGAAATAGCTTATTTCAGGTTCAAGGTGCATTTTATTCAACCTTAATTAGGAGAGTATGTGAAGAAAATGTGGGGAAAATTGCTTCCAATTTACCGCAAAAAGTAAACCGAGTAGTTTATAAGATCAGTCTTTAAAGAAAAAATGGACAATTTGAGGGTATTGTTCATTATTTGATACACGTGTTTCTATAAGTCATGCAAATTCTCTGAAATTAGACTCATAAAAGTCTGTTTGTTTTCAAGTTCTTGAGCAGCAGGAAAAAAAAAAGGCTAAATTAACACCACTGGCAAGGGCAGGACAGTTTAATATTGATCTTCCAGGCAATTATTAACACTCATGGCAAAAACCAGCCTTGTGGATTATTCCTCTGCAAGTACCAAAAATCTTGCAGAGAAAAGAAATGTTAGATCCTCTTAAAAACTGGTAAAATGACATTGTTTATTAAATAATTGCCTCCTTCACTGATATAAGAGTCTTTGAAAGGAGAGAACATGAGCAGTCTGAACTGACAAATCAGGTTCTACATGCAGAATATGCAAAAGATTTATATCCTCTGAGATGGGAATAAGGAGGACATATTTCATATACACTAACTTGTGAATTACACCCAGTTCATGCCACAACTGTTGTAATATTTGAACTCGATCAACATATCAATGACCAGGAGATCTATGTACACTAATAGAAATAAAATAGATGCTGGCTAGAAACAGTAGCTTCTATGTTCTGGAAGCAATAGTAAGTTAGACTGTATAATATATTCAATTTCTTTCTGTCATGGTTTAACCCCAGCTGACAGCTAGAACCATGCAACCACTTGCTAACTCCCCCCAGTTACAATGGTGGAGAAAATTACAAGAGTAAAAATGAGAAAATTAATGGGTTGAGATAAAGACAGTTCAATAGGTAGAGCAAACGCCATGCACGCAAGCAGAGTAAAAAAAATGAATTAATTCACTGCTTCCCATCAGCAGGCACGGGTTCAGCCATCTCCGGAAAGCAGTGCTCCATCATGAGCAAAGGTCAATTGGGAAGACAAATGCCATCATTCCAATTGTCTGCAACCTCCTTCTTCTTCCTCCAGCTTTGTATACTGAGCATGACATCACATGGCATGGAATATCCCTTTGGTCAGTTGGGGGCAGATGTCCCAGTTCACTCACTGGTGGGGTGGTGGGAGAAGCAGAAAAGGCCTTGACTGCTTAACAACAACCAAAACCACCAGTGTGCTCTCAACAGTATTTCTCATCCCAAATCCAAAACATAACACTATACCAGCTGCAGTAACAAAGTTAACTTCATCCCAGATGAAACCACATTTTCCTGTTAAACTGGGCTTAGCTCCTTAAAGTTTCATGGGAGTGGGACTTGCACTGCATTTGAGACAAATTCTTTGACTGTTGAAGGTTCTTTTTAGTAGCAGATGTTTTATTTCATTTCAGTAGAAACAACATCACAAGTATAAGAAAGGGAACTCAAAAGAGATATACCAGTTTCTTAAAGAAAATTCTTCACTGAATATGTAAAGAAAAAGAAAGTAACATTAAATAGAGCCTTGTCCTACTGTGGGAGTGTGGGGTGTTTTGGTTTTGGAAACTATTCCTTTCCTTTTGTGTTGTCTGAATTTACTCCTGGATGTTTTCAGTCAAGGTATATTTATTTTTTCTTCTTTTAGTCAAATGGTTTGTCTTAATATCTATAGCATAGTGTCTTTAAAAGGTGCAAAACCAGAGAAGCCTGCTATTGATTGCTAAACAAAATTTAGCAGCATCTTCCATTTACAGCTTTTTTATTTCTGGGGAGCAGGGATCAGAATTTTTCTGACAGTCTCCACACTTAGTTAGCATCTCTGAAAGCTTCTGAAGAACAAAAGGGAAGGTGAGCTAACTAGTTAGTGTAAGATGGAAATAGAGTGTTGATGTGCATTCAGAAAAAAAAACCAAACCAAACCAAACCAAAACACACACAAAAAAAAAAAAAAAAAAAAAAAAAAAAAAAAAAAAAAAAAAAAACACAAAACCAAATCCAAACCCCCAAAACCAGAACAACAGCCTGTGCTGTAGAGTTTATAGACTAAACAAACTCAGCACCATAAACTATTGAATGAAAGATCCCTATATGCACAAGAGAAAAAACAACCTCAATGCCCTTGAGGGAGTTTCTCTGTCCTATACCCACAGAATACAAATCTCTACAGTGTAAGCACAAGGAGACAGAGCTGTGATTTGAGTATGGGTGCAGTGATCTGCAAACACTCCGTGCTGCTGTTTAAGGGAGCTCTTATCACCCTGACAAACTATCGAGACCTCAGGCTGCATCAGGAGCTGGGCAAGGCTGAGCCTCCAGCCCAAGAAGGAGAACGCTATTCCTCTTCATCAGCCTGGTGGAAGTGGTACATAGTACTAAACAGCAAAACAGATTTCCCAAAATAAAAAGATCTACAATGTGAAATTAAGTATTTGGATAGGATTAGGAAATGGCACTGCCCCCGAATTGCCATAGCCAAGCATCACCGTTTAAACCACGCTGCCCTTCCTTAAGTGAGCTGAGTTACCTTGACTTGGCTCACTTCGGCCTGATGCCGCTAGAAGTGAGGAGCAACCAAGCTGAGGCTCACAAGAGAAGCTGAATAAATGTGACAAACCATAGATTCTGGAAATACACAGCTCTTCTTACCAGAGTTCATACTGAAAACCATCCTTTTTACTGGTATTAAGAACGGCTTTGTGATTTCCTTTGAAGTAGTGTTTGTGATTTCGTTATGGCCTTTTTTTGGGTCAGAGGCAGCTGCACATCTAGAGCCAAATAAAGGAAAAAATAGAACTGTTCTATGTAATTTCTAAGTTGTCTCCAGAAGATTTTCTTTTCATTGAATATAATTTTTTCTTCAAAGCAACAGGAGGGGTGAATATACTGCATGTATGCACACATCTCATTAACAAAGGAAATGGCTTGTTCTTGAAGCCTGAAACTTTCTCAATCACATAAAAACTAAGACAATAAAATTATTTTTTTTAAACAAAGTGACAAGCAATTACCATAGCTACTAAATAATTACTATAGGCAGATTATAGCCATGAGAATAAGGAAATAATCCAATTATCCTAGCTTGTCATAGGGAAAATAACAATCTCGGAAGTAGTACAAAGTGAGCTAGATTAAAAATTTTGTTGCCTGTCTGCCATTATTATCAAGAAAAGCAAAGTGCATAGCATTTCCCAGCAGCCAGGGGTTATTAGCAGCCTGCTAGATTATAAAAATCCTTCGGAATTCCTACCTCCTCCCTCTCTCTTAAATAAAACGCATACCACAACTTCCAGGGCAAGAGGTAACACTGCTCTTGTTCCCCCAAAGAAGGGAGCTGAAGAGGTGCCAGAGTGAACAGAGCAGGAGAAAGTTAATTTTGCACATTCTGGGACTTTACAATGCCAATATAAGCTCTTATAAATATACATTTCAAAAATTCAGCTGGATCTACTTTATAACACGGTAAAAGCAGGACCAAAGCCAGCCAGTAGCAGTGCCTGAATGAAGGAAGCACGTGGTGCATGGAGCCCTGAGAAAGAGATACACAGAGCTGAGACATATTGCAGAAACTTATGCTCGTGGCTTGAGAAAGGTAAGGAAGGAGTGCAGCTTTCTGGGGCTCTGCAGGACCTCTCTGGAAGTAGGGGGCTTGCTTGCATTGCCTTGAGCTCAGTTTCCAAAAAAAATGTTTGCACACATAATGCAGGCCATGGTTGTTACATGAGTGGATAGATTTATCATCACATCTGAGGAGCACAGTTAAATGTGCCATTCTCCATTGTGTTGTCATTTTTAGTTAAGTTCAGGTCAGCTAACACAATTGCAATCCAGAGTTTTTTGTGGGAAGACAAAAGCGTACTCTGAGACCACCAAACCATAAAAAAACCCTGTGAATAGGGAACACTTTTGGAAAACAAATAAACCAACCTACCAAAAAAAAAAAAATTACCTGCTTGGGCAAGTTCATTAAGAGTCATCTATTTCTAGAGAGTCTATCTATTTCTGAAATGCTCAACGTAAAATATTTCAGATTCCTGGCTAGTTAATATTTTGAGAAAACACCCACTAATATTTTCTAGCTTTTCTTGCAATCTTCCTTCATATTAGAAATTCATGACAATGAATGTTTCCACCTCTCTTCTCCAGCTGATTCAGTTATGAGGATCTAGCCCTGCTGCATTTTGCAGATGAAGTGGGACCTGTTTCATTTTTAAAAAGTACAAAACTTCCACAGAAGTTATCAGTGGAACAGGTTCTGAAAATAAAAACTTGTAGCAGTATTAAGACTGTGTGCTTAACAGATCAAAATCCAGTTTAGGCAACCAGGCAAAGGGAAACTGCAATTATAACTCTCTGAGTACTTGCTCCAATTAAAAAGATAAATCATTGGTTTCATTTTTTTCATATCCCTGCATCATTGGTATTGATTTGGTAGGCTAACCTAGCTAATATCTGTAGCAAGGGCAAGTTTGTAGGAAAAGAACATCTGAGAAAACAATTTTGTTTCAAAAAAAAGGGGGGGAGGATAAAATATCTAGGAAGATTCAAAAATTTATGTCATATTAAGAATTAAAGAAAGCTCACCATTGCCTGCAGAATCCATAAAACCATTTTTTGGCAATTTGCAGATTAAGAATTATTAACAGAAATTATTTAAATTTGCAAACAATTTGACTGCAAAGTGGAATTAATTGGCTACAGTATTTAATAAAGTAGTTTTTCATGTCTATCCTAAGGAAAAGTTTAAAGATTGAATTGAAATAATTACAATAAAAGTACTTAGATCTTGCAGAGCTTCTCATCTACAGTCCTTAAAATATTTTAAAAGATGCTTTTTAACAGCTTCAATTTACCAAGCAACTTGCTAGAACCAAGACCTTGAATTTAATTCATAAATAATGCCTACACAGATATGCTATCACACATTTGATATATACTATATTGTTTATTATTGATCCACAAAATTGAATATAGTCATTTTACCAGAGAGGCAATATCATTGTTATTAATTATATGGAACTCAACAGCGCTAGATAAGCAAAGGAGAGGAGGACACCAACTGCTATTCCTTCCAAATTCTCATCTCCTCTGGTGTTGCATTTTAAACACCATATTGTCTGTCATTTTTCAAATACTGCCAAAAATAATTTCTTTAGCATGAAAAGACTTCGCTTGAATCCAAATAACATCATAATAGTCCTACTAACTGGCTTTACTGAAGAGCTTGTATACAGAAAAGGGACATTTTACTTTATATCAGGGGGCTCCAACAGATTTGGTTAAGCACATATGCAATGGATGATACAATTTCCTTACAGCCACAGAATAAGCTTCCAAAAGCAGAATGCTTATGGTTTTCTTTCTCTTTTTTTTTAATACCTCTAAGGTTTATAAAAGCGTAACACTAGTTTTGAAGGTACTGTGAAGATGTTTCTCACTGCCAAAATGAAAGAATTGCACACACAGGTAACAAATATCCATCACACAACTAGTTAACAGTAGAAGTTAAAGCACAGATCAAGAAGATCAAGGCCTTATCTATCCTGGTGAGTCTATATCCTTCCTCTGCCTGAACTCCAGCCATTTCCTAGCTCTGCTTCAGGTAGCAAAGCATAGCACCATGATCAGATTAAAACACCCCATGAAGAGTCGGATACATCACCACAAGACCCACACCATGCAGAAATGATCAATGTACTTGCACATTGAATCTGAAAAGGTGTCTGGCCAGCCTGCGGTATGGGGTGGCCAATTCAATATCTGCACTTGGCTGAGAATGCATGTGTCTCCAGATATGACTGTGTTGGTATTGCTCTTACTAGCTATGCAGTAGAAAAAAGGTGTCAGCAAGAGGACAGAAAATGATTGTACATACATTAAGTGTCATTACCACATCACAGAATGGATGAGGTTGGAAGAGGCACCTCTGGAGGTCATCTTGCCCAACTTCCCCTGCTCCAGCAGTTTCACCTAAAAACAGATGTCCAGGGCCCTATCCAAGTGGCTTTTGAATATATCCAAGGATGGAGACTCCACCATTTCCCTGAGCCAGTCGTTCATCACCCTCACAGTGAAAAAGAGTTTCCTGATGTTCAAATGGACCCTCCTGTGTTTCTGTCTTGATTTCATCTGGGATGGAGTTGATTTTGTTTCTGGTAGCTGCTGTGTTTTGGATTTGGTCTGACAATAATCTTCATAACGCATATTGCATTAGTTGTTGCTAAGTATTTCTTATATTAAGTCAAAGACTTTTTCAGCTTCCCACAGAAGCTGAGAAAGAACATAGACAGGACAAGCTGGTCAAAGGAATATCCCAACCCACAGACATCATGCTCAATAAATAAATGGGGGTTGGCTGGAGGGGTAGGAATCTGCAATGGTTGCTCAGGATGGGCTGGACAAATGACCACTGGGTACTGAGCAATTGTACTGCATCACAATTTTGCATATTATTTTACTATTTTGCTCCTCCTAATGCAGCCCAGGATACCATTTGCCCTCTTTGGTGAAAGGGTACATTGTTGACTCATATTCAACCTGGCGTCCACCACGCCCCCTGGGTCCTTCTCTGCAAAGCTGCTTTCCAGATAGTCAGCCTCCATGCTAGCATATAGTGAGTGGCATCAATTCCCAATTCTCATTTCTAGGAGTTCCTACTTAAAAATAAACATACAGAAAAGGAAGGGATTATTTGTGCATGCTGCCTTCTAAATTTTGTAAACAGTACTTAATTATTTTTTTTTTTAATAGGAAAGGCAAAGGAGAGAAAATGACAATGCAACACCACAGCAAACTGGAAATCCAAAATAATTCAAAAGGCAAAGATAATTAATCATACAATATTGGCCACTTCAGACTAAGTCAACCTCTTTTTCCCAGTAATGTTTACTGACATAACAATGTGGAATTCCCCAACTCGGTTTGTTACCCTACAGAGGGTTGATGCTTCATCAGGGGACCAAACCAGAATTGTTCGATGCTTCAGACCCTGATACAGTCAGCCTTGCTGCTCCGTTCTGTCAGCCATCTCCATTTCAGTCTGCTGTGCCTCCTTGCACAGAAGCTCAGCAAGCTTTAATTCTTTTGGAAAGCATGAAATTACCTACAAAACATACCGAATACCACAAAAATCAGCTTTCTAGAATCCTTCTCTTTCTTTTGAAACAATCTTTTTCTTTCTTGCCTGTATGCTTTTGCCCCCAAGGCCCCTGCCTTGCTAAGCAGGCAGGTTTAAGCAAACTAGCTGGGTTTTAAAAGCTTTTCCCAACATAACTATTTACAGCTCTCTCACCTTTACAACACAGTTATCTTTAACAGAAATTTACCCAAATATTAAAAACCAGACATACGTTCTTCTCACTCCCACACAGGTACCAGTATAGTGCATCTAACCCCCTTTCCTCTGCCTCTGTGAAGGTCTCAAGAGCAGCAGAATGGCAGTGTTCCTCCTCTCCTAGGTTTCAGAGTAGTGAAACATTTAATCACCTCTTGCAATTACATCTTTCTTCTCCTTTCTCTTGTGTACTTAACCTCTGGATCAATGGTTGCTTTTTGTGACTTACAAGCCACACATTACACAATGTGTCTGGACCTCCAGTATATGAAAGGGAAGAAGGGAAGGAGCCAGGGCTTTCATTATTCCTCCCTGCTCACTTTCTCAGGGATGACTTATGATGCTTACAATTCTTGCTCTTCTGTTATGGTCAGATTTTTTCCTCCAGGATAGTCTTACTGGGTGACTGCAGGGTCACAGCTGTGAAGAACAAAATAGAATTCAGCCTCAATGGCAGAAAAGCCTTTTCAAAATGGTTCTCCAGTATGAAGGGGCTTCCATTGCCAGAGATAATGGCTTCAGTTCGGTGCTACAGGATTGGTGCAGTATCAAAGGAAAGGGCTATTTCTACTAAATATTAGCAAATACATTTCTTGAGGTTATGGTGGTAATAGTCTTTTTCTGTGTCTTAGATCACATCCCAAAGTAAATCTTGTATTCTGGACTCTCTCAGTTATAAAACTGCAATAACACGGGCTGAATTTAGTGAGCAATGGAAACAAGTATGTAAATAAATTGCATGAGTACAGGTAATATAACCTGAAAGCATGATCATTTTTATTTCAGCTGATAAAAATCATAGCAAGTAGACAAAATAATTCAAAAAGTAGCTTTGAAAACTGCCCATGTAAAGTAAGAAAGGAGACATATTGTGCTTGAACAATTAATATCTACATGATTTTACATGTGAGTAACAGTGCCTTGTAAGGTAGAATGATATCTACATGGCCACAAAGATGACCACAGGGATGGAGCACCTCTCCTATCAAGACAGGCTGAGAGAGCTGGGTTGTTCAGCCTGGAGAAGGCTCTGGGGAGACTTTATAGCAGCCTTCCAATATCTGAAGGGAACCTACAGGAGAGATGGAGAGGGACTCTTTGTCAGGAAGTGTAGTGACAGGACAAGGGGTAACAGCTTTAAATTGAAAGAGGGGAGATTTAGATTAGATACCAGAAAGAAATTCTTTGCTGTGAGGGTGGTGAGGCACTGGAACAGGTTGCCCAGAGAAGAAGTTGTGGATGCCTCATCGCTGGAAGAGTTTAAGGCCAGGCTGGCTGAGGCTTTGAGCAACCTGCTCTAGTGGGAGGTGTCCCTGCCCATGGCTGGGGGGTTGGAACTTGATGATCTTTAAGGTCCCTTCCAACTATAAGCATTCTATGATTCTATGTTCTACACCTACTCATGGAAAGGCACTAAGTCTGATGACATTAAATTAGATCTACAATCTGTAGGAAAGAATTTTGGAGAGCATCAGACAAGATGTTACTGGTTACTCTTTGCATTTACTGCAGAAAATTGGATCAAAGATTTGCCAGCTGAGAGAGAGAAGACCAATAAAAATATTAAAAGGGTAAAGAAATATTTTTCTAAATATTTGTTCAAGTGGTTAATTATATCTACTGTTAAAAATGAAATCTGTGTGACTAAGCCAAACCCTTTGAAGTACTGATATTTCTACCCTTCTGTGCAAAAATAAAACCTCTTCAGCACTCCCTGTTCGCTACTTAGAAGAATCATATCCCCCAACAACCAAATTGCCTCATAGTCTTTTTTTTACAGAGCCTTCATTTGCTTAAGTCTCTCACCATAAGTCAATATTATAGTTATAAATAAATTCTACGCTCTCACAAATTTTATTGTATTTCTCAAGACCTAAGTGAGAAATCCATTGACTCAGTAATGCCAGACAAAAATGACCTTCTTATCCTACTCATTACTATCCTTATCCAGCACCAATGGACCAACTTACCTTTTTCCAACACTGCGCATTGTACTGCCAGGTTCTGCCAATATGCTAACAAACTGCTGTCACTTCATCAGCACTGCTTTCTAAGAACACCATCTTTTAGCATGACCTTATAGCTGGGATTCAGCACTAGATTATGACATCCAAACACTGCTCTCTACATGAATATTTATATATGTAAGCTAGAGTCGTGATTCAGTTCAAGACTAAGTGCTATGTTTTGGGCTGGACTGGCCACTAAAATGAACGACAGATGCTCTCTTTAGCCTCTCTCCCTTCAGAGGAGGGAAGAGAAATTAAAGAGAGAGAATTATGAGTTTAGAAAAAAAACCTAAAGTACTTGAATTAAGTATTAATAATAAAAGAATAAGAAATAACCGATTATAATATTATTAATAAAATAGTATACAACACGTACAAAACTGTACGGAGCTCCCAGGATGATGATCACGTCACCAGCAGGCACAAAGAAAGTCCCTGACTGGACATAGTGGCAGATGAGAACTGGATTCAGAATACACAGATCAGGATCAAAGGCAGACTACAGACAGAGTCTTCCTCAGACTCTGGCCATTGAAGAAATAAGGCTGGCCCTTTGATCNAGTCGTGATTCAGTTCAAGACTAAGTGCTATGTTTTGGGCTGGACTGGCCACTAAAATGAACGACAGATGCTCTCTTTAGCCTCTCTCCCTTCAGAGGAGGGAAGAGAAATTAAAGAGAGAGAATTATGAGTTTAGAAAAAAAACCTAAAGTACTTGAATTAAGTATTAATAATAAAAGAATAAGAAATAACCGATTATAATATTATTAATAAAATAGTATACAACACGTACAAAACTGTACGGAGCTCCCAGGATGATGATCACGTCACCAGCAGGCACAAAGAAAGTCCCTGACTGGACACAGTGGCAGATGAGAACTGGATTCAGAATACACAGATCAGGATCAAAGGCAGACTACAGACAGAGTCTTCCTCAGACTCTGGCCATTGAAGAAATAAGGCTGGCCCTTTGATCCCCAGCTTTCTTATTGAGCATGATGCAGATGGGATAGAAAACCCTGTTGGTCAGTTTTGGAGTCACCTGCCCTGTCTGCTCCTCCCTGCAGGTTTAAGCCCCACTATGATTTTTCACTTCTGATCCTCCAACGGGGCAAATAAAGTTATCTGGCCTTGCTTGTTATAGCAGTAAGTATAAGAAAGAGCCTCTCTGCACACATTCTTTGGTATTAACTGTAAACATCAGGCCTTGTCACTCTGGAAGCAGACACTGTCTGAAGCATATTCTGTTAATTTCAGAGAGTTAGCTAGTTAGACAAGGCTTAGCTGGAAAGTAAAATTTCTAAAAAGAAAATTGGTTCTGTTTTACCTCAGACCAGGACACTGAGATATCTACCTTTAGGTGTGCAGCACGCAGATAAGCACAACACTACCAGAAAGTTGATTCAGCAAGTCTCACGCATACTGACATATATGTCAGATTCTCAAAAGGCTTTTCAGATTTGAGACAATGTTTTCAAATCCTTTTGTCTGGAAATAAACATGCAATATTGGATTTACCTGAAAAATCCCTCCAAAAAAAATGGCTGGCGATAGAGATGACTTACCTCTAAACCTTCTTTTAAAGACACTTTTCAAAGTAGTCTGTGACAAAACATTTTTCAGAGCCTGGAAAGAGGAAGATATTGACTCTACCAGTTGCCTCCATCAGTCAGAGTACTGTCATCACTTCATTCTTGGGTAAAGGTTGGGGAGAAATTCTGTTTTGTGAATCAAGTATTTAGTTTCAATTGTTCTTAGAAGTGCCTGAGGAAAACTGGAAACATTTCATCCAGTGAAAAACTGAACATTTCACATGACAAAACATGTTACTAGAACCTTGAAAAATTGAATACTTCTAAATATATTTCAGGTTTGTTATAATGACAGCAAATATATATTCTGACTATGCAGAAGAAAACTGCTGCCTTGCTTGATGTTATTGCATGTGATCAACTCCTTACCCTGGAAATGGGAACTTCCAGCCAAATGATTCTTTGTTCAACTTATTCATGGAAGACTGAGTTTGTCTAACACTTATTTTGTCTCCTTTCATGTTGCTATTTTAAGACATTTGTGGCTGTCCCAGGTAACTGCTGGCTGACATAATGAATGCCCTCAAGGGAAGATGAACACCTCCAATTTTATAACCATTTTTGGCTGAAGCACCGGACCTGGGCACTGCTTTTATTTTTTTGTTTCCCCAGAAACAGGACTTTCAGTTTTAAATCTCTCACATAACCTCCAGCTTGGCTCCAGGATTTTCTTTTCTTCACATTCTTTCATTTGTGGGAAAGAATGGATCACCCAGAGGATCCTCTGGATATTCCTATTGCAAGATCCCTGAGGTCACGTAATTAGTTCCAGCATAAGATTTTTTTCTTATTACAGATGGCAACTTGAGTTTATGAAGGTCCCTTGCACAATTTCATTTTCCCTACACTTAAGACAAATGTGCAATGCAACAGTAAAACAGATTCTCGCTGCTTACTGCCACTGGGTTCTCTTTATAGGAAACAGACTTTCTCTTCTTCCTCTTCCAAGAGAATCTTTGCTTCGATATGTCTGGGTCTAAACCACCTTAGAGAAATATCAGGGATGTTTTAGGCAGAATCAACAGTAGTTTGGAATGGTGTCATAGGTTTGGGGTTTTTTTGTTATTATGCATGTATTGTGCATTCAAAATATGAACATTGCGAAATTTCCCATCTCATACACTCTTTGTGGTAAAGTAATGTTCATCTTTTATTGAAGAGCAATGTGTTTAGCGGTAATTAGATCCATTTTAAGTCTTGCAGCCCAGATTAAGTCACTGAATCTTATTATAGTTTAAATGGGCCCATTCCCACCCTCAGCGTGCTGTGGGTGTTGGCCCACCCTGATCGTTCTGACTTCATTTATTAGCCAAGCACACCAGATGCTATCACCAGAAAATACAAATAAGGAATAAATGGTACATGTGCAACACATATCTCCAATTGCAATTTTTTTTTCTCCTGCAAAAGAACTCTTAGGACTGACTTCCCGTCTCTGTCTATGCTGCCTACCTTGAATTATTTCCTCATGGCACAGACAGTAGTAAATGATGTATTTGTGCATAAAGCCAATATAATGGACCTTCAGACTCCACTGGGATCTCCCACCATAGCCAACTCAGGTAAATAAAAGAAGTCCATGTGAGCCTGTCTGGTAGAACTAAAGGGGAGGTTTGGGGCTGCACAACCTCATTTACAGGTAGCTTATACTTCTTTTAAAGGAAGGAATATGATTCTCTTAAAGCTTTCTGAACTTGTAAAATTAAACTGCTGACAGCAAAAGTAATTGCTATGTGTAGATTAAACCCAACTGTTTGTAAAGTTTAACGCTATTTCCCAGCTCCATTTTCCACAGTATAAGTATTCCTGCAGATCTACATTTCTTTGCACAGATGGTCTCTCCAAAAGACAGAACAACAAAAACTTCTCATTGTTATACGTTTCTGGTGCCAAGACATACAGAAGGTTTATATGCCAGCCTGGAAAGGTAAGACACTGAAGTAAAGCTGTTTCTCAAGTAATAAAATAATCTTTTATTTCATCTTCACTTTCACAAGGGTAGCTCTTACCCTAAATCTCACTAGGTGTTCAACGGACAATAAAAATGAACCTTCCAGAAGCATCAGCACTTCTAACTAGTTTGTTAAACTAAACACGTTTCTCATGGCCATTCTTGACTTCCTTAACAACCTGTCTGAATTCATGTAAATCATGGGCACAGCAATCTGAGAGAAACGTAGCTGCTAGCTCTGCACTCAGAAGAGCCGAGAGAGGTTATTCCCCTGCATGGAACATAGCCCTGCGCTCAGGGACAGGCAGGCTCTAATCTCAGATATTAAAAGCTCCGAGTTTAATTTTAAAAGCACTCCTGTCAAGACAGCATACACTTTTATAAATCTAATCTTTCTCAAAGTCTGAAACTGGGGTAAATATCTCCTGCTTAAAGCAGCACTCCTATCTATTCAGACAGACGAGTTGTCCCAGTAAGTCTGAAGAAGTTTCATGAATAGGAATGAACTTGCATTATAACCAAGACTGGTTTCAGAGAGTGCTTTCTGTGCTGCCACAACTAAGTCATGCAAACCTCTTGTATCTGCCAGAACAGACCCTGTTAATTGTGGACATTCGCTACGCAGCTATCCTCTTTATTAACACTTGCACACCGTCTGGAAGTTTTTGAAAATGCTTACCACCAAAGAGGGGCACAAAGCCAAACTAGCTGTTGTGCTGAGTTGCCCAGCTGATGGGAAAGAAAAGCAGGATAATGTCACTTCAAGGTGACAGATAGCCATAGCCAGCTGAAGTCACTGCTTCCTCACCCCCAGCTGTGCACACATTGCTACCTGCCTCTCAGCACGCCAGTCAGCATTTCCTTCCTATTTCACCAAACCAATTAAACCAATTAACTTGTAACTGCTTTTGTTCTTCTTGCATCACACATATGGTTCTGCAGCTATTCCACAATGCTCAGTGAGTCCCTGGGGTTTTCTGTATTTTGTTTGATGGTTTTGTCAGGGCCTGCCTGTGATGAGACCCATCAGCATGTTGGCCATGTGATCTCTCCATACGCATGAAGCTTGCACATTGCTTACAGAGCATCATTCCCCCATTGGCAAAGGAGGGCGATGCTCTGTACACACAGCAGGTGTCACTTATGGTAGCATAATAATAATTAAAAAAACAGCAGCAGAAAATACTACAAGTGATTTCAGAGTGTAGACAGAGATACAGTGGCACCAAACAGTCACCAAAAAAATCCCCAAGGATGTCAGTGGCCTTTTTTACCTGCTTTCTTTTCTAACAAGGTCAGGACCAAAGTCCTTCTTGCCACATTTTTCTATGCTTTCATTCATACATATTTAAAAAAAAAAAAAATGTTCATGTAAAGCAATAATGTGACTGTTTCAGAGCATACTTTGTCAGCTTAAAGCTATTATTTTTCTCATTTCCAGCAGAAGGCCTAAATTCTGCAAGTGCTGTTCATAGGATGCCTTTCCATTTAACAATAAAAATTCATCAGTTAGAAGCCAAATACTGAACTGCCTGTTCTTTGCCACACAAAACAAACAAACAACAACAAAAAAAACAAAAACAAACAGAACCCCAAACAATCAAACAAAAAATCCAAACACATACCCCTCCTTTCAATACCTGTCAAGCTAATATTTACAGGTTTTGAAGATGCAAAAGAGGTTATTCAATATAGATAACTTTTTTTCTTGCAAGTCCTGAACTTTTGAATCTGTATTTACCACATTGTGTGAAGTTGCCCCTACAGATAAACCATGGCACTCCACATGGGAATATATAAACAAATCCCTACTCTCCACAATTAGTAAGAGGTTTAGTCTTAAAAAGATTCACTAATATTAACTAAATGGTTTTGAATACAATTCAGAATTCAGCTATAGTGTTCTGTACTGGGGCAGAAATGGAGGCAATAGACTAAAACTTCCACAGCTTCTCCTTTGTGAAGCAAGAATTAAAATTAATTTTAAAATAACTAATTACTTGTCCTGGTCTATTGTCCACTCTACTGGACAATCCTATAAAAAAAAAGATGTCAAAGCAGAGACAGTTCTAGCGGATTCAAGCTAATGCTGTTCAGCTCTATTGCCAGAGGGGAAGAAAATTACACACTACACCTTTCTGAAAAAAAAAATAAAAATAATAATTTCAGTGAATAAATATTGACTCAAAAATCAGCCAGATAGATCTATCCAGTCAGAGTAGCTGACAGCCCCAACTTTCCACTCAAAACCGAGTACACAGGAGTATCGAAGCAATCCCAAGAAACACAGATCCAGCAAGGTGTATCTGTGCCTTAAAAATCACCCTTTCTCCCCTCTGGCCTGTGATCACTTCTCCTTGGGCAACGGCCACCCACCGTCAGCTGCACCCTCTGAGCCCTGTTGTGCTCACATCCTCAGTCTGGCTACAGCCATCCAACCTGAGCAATGTGTTCAGCCTTCAGGAAAAAACACACACCAAACCTACTGAGACACTCCCTTTTGCAGCGGTTGCCTCCCACCCAAGATCACTGGAAGGCTTTTGCAGTAGTCTCAGAATGCCAAGAAAAATGTGACTTGTCAAAAACTGTGCTTATGAACCTCTAATTCTGCTGTAAGTGTGCATATAGGTACATATACAATGAAGTTTTCCAATCATTTCTATATCTCCGTTGCATACCCAAAACCTAGAAATCTCCTATATTGGCCATGTTGTAGACAGTTTTCAGGTTTTCTTTTTTTAATTCCTCTCCATGAAAAAATTCATAGGGTATCTGTAATAAGAGTAGTTCAGAACAATGTTTATTTTTTTTTCCTGTTGGGTTACACTGATACAGATAAAACTGAGGATTTACTTGAAGAGACTACAAAACTGTGTCCATGGGGCAGGAAACACGTACCCAAAATGGTGGAAACACACAGTATTGTATCTTGTTGCAGGTCACCAGGCAACATGAGAGAGGAATCAAACTGGACTCGCAGATCTGAGGTTGGTCTGTGGGTTAGAAGAAAGTAGTAACACTTTTTTTTTTCTTTTTTTTTTTTTTCTATTTGCTTACTGAAAACTTCTGAGTTGGAAACCGGAAAGACATTTGCCCTTGCACCCCTTTACAGCATCTGTAAAGATTAAGCAATGCTGAAGCTGTTATTAACACCACCTACATTTCAGCCAGTTCCAGCCTTTTGTTTCAATGTTTGCAGGACTACAGAAATAAATATACGTTACTATAAATAGCAACCAACAACACAGTGAATGTTCAGAAATGCCAGAGCTTATCTCTGCAGAGGTTGGTGGATGCAAGGGGTTTTTTCAGCTGAAAGCCCAAGGCACGATGAGTACAAAATTAAATGCATGGCCAATATTAGAGAACAATTTTTAATGATTTTATCCGAGCTAATGAAAACGACTTTGCTGTGATAAAAGCCATTAAGAATGTCACTAAAATGGGAAGGGAAAAATCCTTAATTCAAAATCATATCTTTATTCCAACAAGTGGAGAAGAGCAAACCAGAAAATATCAAAAACTTTAGTAAATCTTACCTTCACATTAAGAATGACAGAAATTGATCCTTCAGAATACCTTAGTATTTTTTTTTTTTCAGAGCACACAGAATATAATTTCTTCATGTAAAAATCAAATTAAATCGCAGGGAGATGGTTGAGTCCCCATCCCTGAATGTATTTAAGAGTCGTTTAGATGTGGTGTTGGGAGATTTGGTGTAGGGGAAGAATTTGTAGAGTAGGGCTGATGGTTTGACTAGATGATCCCAAGGGTCTCTTCCAACCTGAATGATTCTATGATTCTATGAAATCCGTCTATTTCACAGTTTTTAAGAAAAAAAGAGGATCATCTACAAATTCATAGAAGTATCCAAAACCAGGAGACTGGAGTTCTGCCCTTTCTCAAATTATTTAGTGGACCTAAGAAGAAACAAATTTTAACCAAATGACAACAAATATCATTGATAATATCTCATTTGGATAATTCTTATAATTTAATGTGGGCATTGAATTAACCAAAATAATTAATTTTGTAAAGGCATTTTGAAATTAAATTTATATGTATTTTTAATCTACTTTATTTGAACAACTCATCCAAACAACCCTTTTCAATAAAAAGTTTCTATTTTAATGAATTAAAATTTCATACTAAGGTAAAAATGTGGTTCAGCTAGTTAGATTTATCTGTCTAGATTTAAAAAAACTTCTACCAAACCACTTTAAAATTGTCAGTTTTGCTGACTCTTCCTGTCTGTTGCTTTCTTTTATAACTTGATTCCTCAAAGTTTGACATCACAGTTTTTATGATGTGGGGTTTTTTACTTTTTGTTTGGCTGGTACAAATGTTCTTTTATCCATTAACTACCTTTTATGTTGCTGATACTTCAAACTGTGTGTGCATTTGTACTTTTGGTTAGCCACATAATTTTCTATTTATCATTTTATGAGTTTACAAAATTAGTTACAAATAAAATACAATAGGTTCTTTATGCTTTTCAAAGTGTCAGCATTTATTTTGTATTTAGTTTTGTGGGAATAATAGAACAAATAAGCACAGCTAAATAGAAGGCACTGTTGTTACAATACCATAGCTTTTAGCGGCAATAACACAATGGGTATTAATCCACCAGATTTTTATCACTAGAAACTAGGCAGGACCTAAGTAAAAGAAGATTGATTTTCTCCTTGAATCGTCACTGATGATTTTTTTCATTAGACATTCAGATCCCACTGTGATGAGGGGCATAAAAGTAAGACAGATTTGCAGACAGAAAGGTCACTATATTATTTCAGTACAATCTCTGCTCAAACACCATCTCCAAGCAATATGGACTTTACTTTCAGGGACATGATGGAGGTATTTTTGTGAAGGTACTTAAGAGGTTTGACAACCCAGCTTCTACTTGTCTACAGTAAGTTGTTTAAACATGGTATTTAAAGGAATAGAGTTATCTTCCAGGTTTCCTGAAAGACGGGGGAAGAATCAGAGAAATCTGAATATGCTTAGATTATAAGAAATAATTGGACTGAGTATGAGCTATCAACTTAAGCATGTAATTGCAAAGATAACAAGAAAGCACAACTAATGAGATGACATTACTAAGTAGCCATAGCTGACTTATATTCTCATCCAAGGCAACGGGAACGGACTTGCACCCAGACAAGCAGTTTCAAAATAATTAAATGCTTATGATATCAGCTGCAAGGATGCTTCTCCAAACCAACAGCGCTTTTACTAACATCCAGCAAACCACTAATAAGAATCAGGAATGAAACAGCTGGGGGCTGCAGAATCGTGTTGCCATGGAAACCACTGCAGGTGCGTGGTCCAAGGAATAATAAACCCCAGATTTTTAGAGTTTATAAAAAAAAAAAAATAAGGAAGAAAGGAAAAGAAGGCAGAGAGTGAAATAAATATCACAAACCAAGGGCATTGCAAACACTTTTGAAAGGAGGACAGAATAGTATTGTTAAATGTGATCTGTCAGGAAGAACATTGCAGAGGACAAAGGGATTTAGCTGAAAGATATCTCAGTGTATAAGTATGCCAGAAAAAGGAAGAAGAAAACAGAACTAAACAAAAGAATAATACAAACACCAGAGGGCACTGAAACAGAAATAAAATCCATTATAGGTCACTGAGTTCAGAAGAAACAACAAAAGAAAAAGAACAGTTCAGAAACTGATGTGAGAATCAGGACCTCTTGGATTGCCTGACATAGCTCTGGTTCTCTTCTGCCAAAAATAATTTCAACATCAAGTCTCCACTCATATAACACATGGACCAGCCTTTCCCAGAGTAAGAACTTGTTCATCTATGTACAGCACAATGCTGTACATAGATTTTCAAAGATATTTAGAGTCCTGAAACTGTATCTGGTGGGATTTGCTCAGCCCCTCAAACAGGCTGAGCACTTAATTCACATTCATGTCAGTGGAACTGAGGTACTTCACGCTCACCTTGCCTGTCTGAGGACTACTGGTACCCTAAAATTCCTCTGCTGTCAAATGAGGGGGATGTGTAGCTCTAGTATTGACTGAACCAACCCTGATGTGAATTGTTCTTTTTCTCTCTTAACTGAGTCTATAGGCTACATTATCAATTTTTATTAGAATGATATTTATCGCAGCAGCTTCCCAAGAGTTTATGAGTGAAAGGAAGAATGCTGTCCAGAGATGGCGTAGAGTGATCTCACTCCAGCCTCACAATATTTATGCAAAAGAGGAGAAGTCTCAGAAGGATCATGAGGTTTGCAATCCCATACATGGTGATGGCTTCTCCACATGATGGTCACATGCTGCCCTGCAGTACATTTACCTTCACAGACCAAGGAGAGGCAGATTATAGAGGTAGAAAGATTCAGTTATCAAGAATCATGATGCAAAGCTGAGAAAGTAGTTGAAGTCATTAAAACCTGTGTACCTTCACATAAAGAATAGAACAGAGGATGGTAAACCTCAAACAGGAAAATACTATGACCAGACTTGAACAAAGAGAGTACCCTTTAAATAGCACGTGAAAATTTGGGAAACTGGATGAAGTATACACATACAACTACACAGAGATTAGAAAAAATTAAAAGCAAACAAACAAAAAAGCCCACAAACCCCCCACAAACATAAACAACCAACCAAACAACCAACCAAACAACCAACCAAACAACCAACCAAAACAAACCCCACAAAAACAAACAACAAAAAATCCCAAGACCAAATCAAAACAGCAATCTACCACCACCAAAACCACAACTATATTAGCTGACATGCTGGTTTTCATACATTCATTCACTTAATCAGCATAGTAAAAAAATACCACCTCTTCTCCAAATTCATTATGACGTGATTCATCTCAAAAGGGACACTGGATAAAAATAAGAAAGGTTGTTATTTTTGGATTACAAATGAACCCAAAATCTTAAGATTTTGCAGCTACAAAGAGATTGATTAAATATACCATCCTACAGGTTGAAAAGATAACCAGCTCTTCCCCAAACACAAACTAAGACTAGATAGCTCAAAGAGATTAGGCACAAGGTTAGGGAAGCTGCTAGAAATAAGATGCTGTTTAGAGTCATGTCCAAATGAGGAAGTAGAAAAGAAGAAACTCTGGAAGAAAAACTAAGGCAGGAAAAAAATGTGGAGGAAAATGTTGCTTAAGGCATGAAAGCAAATAGTAATTATTCTTACAAAGAAGTAGAAAGCCAGCAGAAAGCCTGACAAAAGTGTCTCTAGGTGACCAAAGTGTAAAAGAAGTACTCGGAAAAGACATAGCCATAGCAGAAAAGCTACAGAAGTTCCTTGTAACTGTGCTTATTGTGAAAGAAATCAGGAAGGAGACAGATTTCAAAGTACAACAGACCAGTAAGACTAGTATTTGTATCACACAAACAGCACAACTGAAACTATTAAAAATAATGTAGTTAATCAAGTATTGGGAAAGATTATAGTTTCTGAATGAATACCAGAGTTTTACTAGTGTTGTTAAATTGATTTACATCCCAAGATAGCTTATTTTTCTTCACAGGTAGATGTCTGTGCAGCAAGATATCTAATGTTTGGTGCCATGAAGAGAGGCCATGCATCAAAGTTCTGTTAAAATTCTTTGCGATAGTCAAAAAAGTGTGTGGGCACAGAGATTTGGCTGGTGTAACCAATTCAGATTCCCAGAAGAGTAAGTTACAAGAAAGCAAATTGTCTCATCAATTAGACAGTAAAAGGGGATATGTAAATAAACAAATAATATAAAATAAAGGGCCTGAGTGGTCAGTTATCTCAACATAGAGGCTGGTCTAGGAACTTATGCTCGGATCTTTATTTATCCTGAATGATCCAGACAAATCATTGTAACATGACAGAATTTTCAGAGTACTAAAATACTGAACGTGAAAAGCCACAGGGTAATCCTGTAATAGTGAGCAACTTGTGATATAATGGCAAATAAAACCAAGTTCTACAAATTACAAATCAATGTATCCATTCATAGTAGTGGACTGTGAATTTGATATTTCTAATCAGGAAGAAGATTGCATTAGAAAACGAAATGGCAGTTTGCCTCAGCAAGAAAAAAATATTAAAAAAACCCTGAGATAACCTACATAGAGAACTCTGGATTTCTATGTGTGACAGAGGCAAAAAGAAGATTGGTGTCATAGCAAAGAAGGAAGAGGGGAGCAAAAGCAAGTCAGAGATATAACATATTTTATAAGACAAATATAACCCAAACAAATATAACATTCATTGTCAAAAGAAAGTAAATAGCAGATTATGAGAAAAACTGAAATATTCAGTGCCTTTTTACGCCAATTTTCCTAAAACAAATTGTGTGACTATAGCTACTCAACATAATCAGTATTTGTAACTGGCAAGAGTAAAACAAGCCAAAACAGCGAAAGACTTTGTTAAAGTGAGATATAGTCGAGGCAGCCAAGCAACATGAAAATGTACACTGTGTTTTTAAGAAACAAGCTATAGTAACCTCCAAATCAAGAGCTCAAGGAAGTTAAGAGATATTCCAGGGTAAAACAGTAATCACCTTTAAAGGAAAAGAAATAAAAATACATCAATTGCAATAATTTTTTATAAGCTACTAGATGATATCAACATGACAAGAAATATAAAAATCGATTGTCTAAAATATATGGTGTCACACTAATTGAACCTACTTCCTTGACAGGGTTACCAGACTAGTGGGAAGAAATCTAATATATGCATCTTGCCTTTAGTAAAGCTTCTGGAATTTGCCATTTGCATCGGAAAATTAGGGATATATCGTTTAGGTGGAGTTAATATTAAATGCCTGCACAACCAAGTGAAAATAATAAGACAACATGTTCATAGAATAGTTATTAATAGTTACTTTTAGCCTGGAAATGTGGGAGATGAAATGGAAGATCTGTCATAAGTTTTGAATTATATTCTGAATTTTCAGTAGTGATATGGTTGATAGAGCAGAAACAATTTGTGGATGCTGCAAATGCCTTAAAGATTCTCAAGGACGTGGTTAAAGCCTCTTATCAGAGAAATGCCGTGAAATGTAACCAAAAAGGTGGTATATCTGCAAAAGAAGAATTGAAGTTGTAAACGCAAATAATGAGAATAACTTTACATAACACCACTGTGGAAATGCAGCTGAGGTTACAGTAAACTACAAATAAAAAGAGCTGAGAACATGAGTACAGAGCAAAACTTATTCTGAACTAATTCTGAGGCAGAGGAGCATTGCACGAAGGTCGTGAAAAGCAGCTATTCCATTCTGCAAAGTATTGACAAGGCCATATCTATAGTATAATATTGGAAACAAAATTTGACAAATCAAGGAGAAACTAAAGGAAGTGTTCAGAAAAGTCAGAA
>VXBJ01007806.1:508669-537262 GCA_013400055.1 Nycticryphes semicollaris
GGGGAGATAGAAAAACCAAAGGAAAAATTACATTTGTTTAAACTAGAGAAGATTTTTTAAAAGCCTTTCAAAATATTACAGGTCATAATAACAAAGGCGGCGGCATTGAGGTATTCTTCAAGATGCTAATAGTTAATTTGAGAAAGGGATGTGTTTGTATTATACTTTAAGGAAGATGAAACGAAACTAAGTTCTGCAATATGATGACAGTTAAGAATGGGGACTTATTGTCTGTGGAGAGTACTTAGCACGGCTTCTAATTTGGCCTCTATTAACGTCAAATCTCTGAAACAAGAGTGGCAGGGTAAATACCCAATAATGCGGAGCTCAGTTTCTGTCTGTTGTCATGGGGTTGAATTTCTCAGCATTGAGGATGTTTGACCTGGTTTCTTTTTGGGTAATAACTGGGATGAAAAAGGATTGATCTCTGCGGGGAATTTATTTGTTCTAGATACATTTGCAATTGCTTACTTACAAGAGGCTGTGAAAGATATTTTTAAAATAGCAAACTGTAAGGGCAAGAATTGGCCATTTGCTAAATTCATCAGAGTTAAGTCTGAAAATAGCACAGTAACAGATTGGCAGATACAGTGTGCCACTTCCTCCAGAGTTAAAAAGGGCATTGTTTCTCCAAGGATTTACATTCTAGCTAGCAGATTTCATTACCTCAACTAAGCATTTTGCATTGTTATGTCAAATAAGATACCAGAATACCCAGGAAAACTTGGATTTGAAGTCAGACAAAATAATATCTCAAAGTCCAGTAGCAGCTATGAGGAAAAGGCTCAATTAGCAGAGACAGATGCATCTTAGAGCTCATGATGCATAAAGATAAAGCAGTCCTTGACAAAACTTAGAGTGAGCTAGAGTTTTTAGAAGGTATTAAATAGGAAAACACTTTCCCCACATTTTGCAAAAACAAATGAGGCAAAAAAAAATAAGGAACTGTTTTGCACTGGAAATTGAGCTACAGAGTTTCTAGCAAAAGGATGATGTTGACTATGGGTGGGAAGCTCAGACAGCTAACAGGATTACAGAATTGAAATGTACACATCTGACACAAGGCAAAACCCCAAGGGAACTCCCTGCCCACAGGTCAAGGGGCTTCACATTCTGCATTGCAGAAATGTGACAGGACTACATCATGGACTTGTACATTCAATATCAAGGTTTTTTTAATAAATCTCTCCCATGTAAATTTATTCCCTGTTAGGGATAAACCTTTATATTAGCTGCCTACAAAAAAAGAGAACTGGCAAAAAAATAAAAAAAAAAAATCAGGCATGTCCATTTGGGGTTCCATGGTATACAGAACTTCATAATATTTCATAATTCAGCTGCAGCTCCAGGCTCAAAGTGAGAAAGAAGGATATGAGGCATTTTAGTGCTGCACTGATGATCTCAATGCTCTGGGACCTGAGACTCTCTCCTGCTGAGGCTCAGTTCTCTGCCTAGGACCATGCAGACCTGCAACTTCAAACTTACAGAAATCACCACATCTATAGGGGAAAGTACAAGCCAGGAGAGTGTTTTGTTGACCCCTACCTTCCCACAGGAACTTCAGAAACCATGCTCATCCTTAGAGCAAAAGAGAAAGAACCTTAAGTCATCTTTTCTCACACTGGCATCTACATACAGAAGGTTGGACAAAACCTGCGACTTCAAACAGGTTAAGAAAAAAACACTATATAAAGTTAGTTCCGGGCCAGACAGAAATCATTGCCAAATCAAAGCACAGAGCTAATGCGTCTGTGTAACATCATCTAATTATTGGCAGATAGATTATTGCACACTATTCCCCCAGGCCAAGTCATAAACAATTCACAAACACGCTTTGGGATACAAACCATGGATTCATAGCACTGGGGTCTGAAGCTCTTCTCAAGTAATTTTATTCTAAACATCTGTAAAAGAGATTTTTACTGTTATGCACAGGGATATCTATGTAATTTACATTTCTCAGATTGTGATGCACTTCTATCACCATCTTGTCTTCCCCTTATATGAAATTAAAAGACCTTTAGCTAAGTAATCCAGGAGCAAAACAGTAGCATATGTTGGGCTTTTAAATCCTGTTAGCCAAATGATTAGATGAATTAAAAATGCTAGGAACTCAGAAAAGTAACAGGCTTTCATAAGAAGTCTGGACAATAAAAATCATGCATGAAAATAGGCTCTGAAATGTTTGAAATCAGAAAAATCAATAAAAATCTAAGTTTGCCTGCAAATAAACAGAAAAAACAGGCTACATTCATTCATTTAATTTTTCATCACAAGTAGCTGAAATAGCTCTAAAAATAGAAACCTTCTTCCATTCTTTCAGGTCCGTAATGTTCAAACCCTCAAATGGTTTACACTGATGCTATGGTTAAATGGCAAAGGAGAACAACTGGGATAGGTATCCACAAGCAAAGTAGACATTTAATCACTGATGAATTGACGGTAATATTTACACAAAAAAATCCTAATTTACCTCTCTCTAGTCTATCTTCTCTCCATTTTGTGTTCTAACTTCTTAACAAGAGGTAAAAAGATGAGCCAAAGGCTCTGCTCTTTCTTCTGGCACATCTCTTGAGAGAACATCCATGATCTGTCTATGGGTGCAGTTCCTTGGAGCTGCTCTAAAAAAGAGGCTGGCCAAGCAGCAAAAGTCACTGGACATGTCTGGGCTCAAAAACTCTACAAATAGGAAGCCACATACAGTGTAGTCTTAGCAACAATGGGCACTGAAACAGGTTGCCCAGAGAAGTTGCAAAGCCAGGCTTGATGGGGCTTTAAGCAACCTGGTCTCATGGGTGGTGTCTCTGCTTGTGGCAGGGAGGTTGGAACTAGATGATATTTAAGGTCCCTTCCAACCCAAACCATTCTATTATTCTATGATTCAAATTTTGTATGGTTCAGTGAATCTTAGAGCTACATATCCTCTTTACTAGGCTGCAGGATAAAGTTCCTCCTAAGAGGATGTTTCCAAAAGTGACTACCAAAAATATATTAAAAATCTTACAGTTATAGATTTTATATGAAGATTTTTGCTCACTTCAGATTGCTTAATTTTTGGTAATGGTTCCCTGGTGCTATAGGAGTGGTAACAACTGTTAAAATTCTCCAGGGCAATAAGGAAAAATCTTGACAGACTGCAAGAGAATAAATAATGAAAGTCTTCCTTCCTGTGCCCCACAGTGAACTTTTTATAGCTCACCATGCAAACTACTAACTGCAAAGAACAGGCAAGGGAAATTTCATCCCGTAAGGTCAACATCTCAAACTTACAGATGTATTAAGCAATGCAAACTGATCTGCAGCTCTTAGGAGCTGGAAAAGCTGCCAGCTCCAAGAATGGAAAGCTAACACTCTTGACATCAAACACCCCTGAAATGTTATTTTCCACAGCAATGCTAAATACTAGTCTTTAATAGAGGGGAGAGCTCTCAGGCCCAGGGTTAAGCTAATCTCATCAGAAAAGTAGGGCTTTGAGGTGTTGGCTGTCAACCACCACCTCCCACACATGGTTGTGTGACGCTTCTCAGTAATCTTCAGTGGCAGCTCTGTAAACACTGGAGGTTGTGTTATTTAATCTTACCCTAGGGATGCCAGGAATTATACCACACTTTTCCCCACAATGAGCATGCTACTTTGTTGATATTCCCCTGGTTAAGCCTTCATAGATTTGAAATTTGGTGGAGCATGGAGGTGTTTCAGGATTACAAAATCCAGCTTGCTGATTTCTGTTCATCTACAGATTTAATCCTTAATTATTGAACTGTGATTAAAATCAGAAGCTGAAACTAGCAGCTGCAATAAGTAAGAGAGTAATGAAAGGAGATCTTCCCAAATAAATTAGTTATTGGTACCAATTGGTTTTCTCTTGGGACAGATTACATCCGTAGAACAATAGATTGGATTGGTATTGCAAGCCAGGAAGAATATTTACTTCATGCTGTCAGAGGCCTCTCCCAACAGCATTGAACAGCATTAAAGCCTTGCTAAAAGTCTCAAATGTCACAAAATGCCACAAAAAACAAACAAGCAAGATACAGAACATTGACAGTGTCTTCGGTCACAGCAATAGCAGGGAATTTAATACAAAGAGGTAATTCTACTCTCTGTTTTGTTCCACTGTTGATAATCCTAAGGACCTTAAGACTTTTCCAATAGGTGCTGGAAACTGAGATCAGTGAGCACCTGAGTGAACAAGGAAACACTTCAAAAGGTGCTCCCTGCATTTCAGATCTGAAGTTTAACAGACTAAGCTGCAGCTACTTGAAATTTTCTGCATATGTAAGTCAGTTTTCAAGGGCGTTACTCTACAATAAAGCCAAAACTAAGACATTGGCATAAGCACCACCTGTTCTCTCTGTCCTTCTCTGACTTTTCACCTTACAGGATGGGAAAATCAACTTTTTAAGCCAATAATACTCACCACATTTAAAGCAGGATCTTGCAGTACAGAGAAGTTATCAAAAATAACAGCTATTTTTAGAGGCCTCGTAGGCAACTGAAATGTATTTTATTGGTATTTCATGAAATTAGGTGTAAAAGTGTTAAAAAGCTCCTGCAGCTACTGAAGTAGCTAGGTTTGCTAAGTGCAAAAGTTATTTTTCCTTTACCCTTTCTTTCTCAGTACTGTCATTTTTATATGTAAGTATGATCATAGAATGATAAGAAAAAGAAGGAACTACTCTTTCCCGCTTCATAGAGGACTAATGGCTTTACTATGACTTTTACAAAATATTGAGTTAAACTCAAGCCTTCTTCTGTTTTTGCTCCTAAAATATTGCTTGATATTTACTAAAATCTGAAGAAATACTGTATTTTCCACATCCCCTCCTGAAAGTCATGGAGAAAAGAAGTTCTGAAAGACCAATCTGTTCATTTCCAAATACAGATGGTCTTAAGCTGTCACTGACGTTCTTTCATTTTCTTTGAAAGAAAGAGTGAATCAGATTGCCCAGATCCAGGGCATAAACAGAGCACTGACTTTTAACCAGAGGCACGGTGTAGTATATTTCCCTGTTATTTGGCACATAAGACTAAACTTTGAGCTAAGTTTCAACTAAAAATCATCAGATAAAGGCGGTGAAAGAAACAACCAATTTGGTGAATAAAATGAAAATGACATCTTCAGCCTGGTAGAGTTTGTGTTGTTAAGACCAAGCCATGTTGAGCAGAATCCATGCAAAGATCATGTGAATGCGACGTCTTCACTGCTTATTTTCTCTAAGCACATCATCTTTAACACGTAACGCTAATATTCTGTTGCATACAGGTGCAATGCTTTCACAGTCTGAGACTTTACAGGGGCCTCCAGGGCCTACCACCATAATAAATACTGTCCTCTCAAAGCAAAATGATCTGAAGAAATTAGCTAATTAGAAAACAAAAACAAAAAACCCAAAAAGCAAAAAACAAAACAACAACAGATGTCTAATTGCAAATGATGTCTTATAGTCCCCTTTATTCATTTACTCATTGCTCATCTTTATAAGCAAGATATACTACCTTCATTCGGCTTCATACCAAGACCCTCAACAAATTCCTGAATTGTATGAGTTAAAATGTTTTAGAAAACCCCATAAACAGACTGAGCATATTTGTGTGGTCATGCCAGTTGTTTCTCCATCATTATAAATAAGAAAAAAAAATTCCAACCACACCACTTAAATATTTACCTAGGAGTTTCCTTCCTCTAGAGATCTATCAAGTCATTGAAGAGATGTAGATTATACTTGGATGTGAAGATAGTAACAACCCAAAACTTAAACCTTTAAATATCTTGAATCTTGAACCATCTCAAACTGGACCTTACTTCATAAGGGAAGCCATATCTGACAATCACTTTTAGTTCTTCATTGACATTCTTCATGTCCAGAAATTTTGGACAGCTTAAGAAAGTGCCAAGAATTCAAAAGAATCACATTTTAGGAACACTGTTGCTACAGAACAGCTGCAGCATTTATAGCTCCATAGTCCAATTTGGCCTAGACTGGTTTTTGCTCCACTTTTCTCTGCAATGTCTTTACCAAAAATAACATTTAAAGCAGAAGGATAACAAACACTCATTAAGAGCTTAAGTGAATAGAACAGGTCACAAAAGAAACACTTCCAGGACTGAACCTTAAATTGGACTACCATTCCCTGTCTGAGATTATACAGGACACTGCCTATATACATTTCACATAGATACTATTAGAAGTTGCATTCAGATATTGTGTCTTTTTCCCTCTATAGCCAAAACCAGCGCAGATGGTACTACCAGATTAATTAAAATCACCTCCCCTGTTTCGTTCGCAGTTTGTGTTCTGTATTGTTCTCCCATTTAGACTAAACTCCTTCTGCTTATTTGTTTTCAAGCATTACTTTTGATTTTTAAACAGCATACATCTGCTTTGCTCATTAGAATAAATATTTTACACATGCATTTTGTAAAGATTTTCACAGAAAAAGGCCATCGTGCAGCTTTCTGTACCTGCGTTGTGAAGGACATTGGACTATAAATCAGTGTTCTATGTGAAGCTGGTTTCCCCGTTACTGTGCCTTGCAGGCAAGGGAAGCCTGGGAGGGCAGACTAAGAGGACATTCAGTGACAGGGTGTCAGCATATCTTGGCAGAAGATAATGATTTCAGAGGGAGAGGAATACACGTTAAGTAGAGATACCAGTTTTAATGGTAATCACATTTTTTTGTGTTAAGGTTTATATATACTAATCTTCACCATTGTCTTATTTCCGTTGGAAATCACTAACTCATTGTTTCCCTCTTTTTCCTCATAAATAGTGCACCAGGTCTAGTAATTTAGTGCCTTCGTGCATTGAGCAAAGACGCTGACTTCCACCAACTGCTATCAGGAAACACTTTAGCATTTCATATCTTGAGAATGAATCTTGGTTTAACACTCAGCTTTGCAGGAATTAGGCATGCTCACCACCAACAAAATCAGGTATTTCAACTTCTACAGTTATTTCAGTAACAACCCCATATAAATTGATTATAGATAAAAATATTCTACTAGCTGTTGTGTGCCTTGTATTGATAAGTGACACAGGAAGCTGGGGTTTGGAAATGACATGGCCATGCAACACAGAAGCTGTTGGGGTCTCTGCCATCTGTGCCCAGGCAGCTTGAGAAAGCGTAGTCTCTATTTTCAGCTAGAAATGCTGACCAGGCTGTCAGATCGAGCTATGACTGAGCTGGTCATAACCTGAGACTTTATCTTCTGTTTGCACAGCTTAGTGTATCCTATGAAGGTTCAGTCAACATGATAAAATACCCGGCTTTGTTCAAATAGCATAGTCATTAGCATGAGCACTGAGCCATCCCCTTTGTTAGTCAATCCCAAAGCAAGTGAAGAAAAACGACAGATGAAATTTATCACTATAAGAAGAAATCAAATTAAATAAGATTTTCACCTTTCTGAATGTCAGAGTAATCAGAGTGGGTGGGAAGGCAATTTTTTTTTTCCCCTATGAAGTCTTTGCTGTTATAATTTACCTACTGAAAGTACTGGTTGCAGTTAAAAACAACTCTCCTAAGCACTAAGGCAAGATTTGTCCCCTCCTGCTCTACGATGGGATGCTTGTTCACTCTGGAAACTCAGTACTCCATCTCCATCTAGTGCAACAGAGCATCACCGATGACAAATGCGCAAGTTTAAGGCACAGAGCTCTTGTGGAGCATGGAACCAAGTCAGCAGCTGATTTAACCAAGACAAAAGAAAGACCCTGTTTCTGACCATCCATAGGACCTTTATCAACTCTTCTGCTTTTATATAGATGCTTCATCTTCAGCAAAATGAGTTTTGAAGTGCAGGCAGTTGCTAAAGACCCTCACGTTTCCTATTTTCTGTGTCCACAAAAGGTGACCAAGAGCCAAGGTGTCAGAGTGCTGATGAAGACAAGTTTTTGAGTAAGAACAAGGTCTGGATGAAAAACTGTTGAAAGTCTTTGTGAAGATTATTAACTGGTGAACGGGCTTCAATCTTTAAGTATAATGATGCACCTGAGAAATATAAAACTGTAAAAACAAAGTAATGTAACATCAGATGACTGTTACAGCTGTGGAAAGAGAGCTCAGGATCAAAACTCAAGGGTTCAGTAATAGTTAATCACACTGAAAAACATTATTATGCTGCTAGATCAATCTTTGGTGTGTCTACAACTTTTGGTACAAGGCACGACTCTGTTTCTCCCTTCCATGTCTTAAAAATACACCAAAAAAGACAGAGATAAATAAAGCACATTAGGACTCAACAGGCTGGAAAGGACACAACTAAGGCTACATATATTACAAGTCCATAAAACCAGAAAGAGTGAAGAGTGACTTAGTTTTTCTTTTTTCTTTTTTTTTTGTTTTTTTCTTTTTTCTGATGCAAGAAATAGCAACACCATCTGAAACAAATGAAAGATGTAAATGGAGGTGGCTCTTCTGCTTGATAGACAAGTTTAGGGCACATGGATCAATTCTTACACCCTTGGAAGTGAGACAAGTCTTAAGGCTTTACTGAAAACATGTACTCTCTTTTAAAAATACTATAGGAACCTGAAAATTTTTAAGTAGGAAGCGCAGCAGACATGGTGGGCAATGGTACAACAATAAATCCATTTTGAAGGTGGAACACTTTGAGTTTTGTGTTCATTCCCCTCCTTCAGAATCTCTAAGTCTATCATCAATCAGTATGATAAGCCAGCAAGGTGTTAGATGTTACTTGCTGTGTGTTTTGCAGTGAAATGTAACTCTCGCAAAATCCTTGCCTTGGACCCATTTTTCACTTACTTCAATTGCTGTGGCTGTTTTGATGTTGCCCTGCCCTTGATTTGCTCTCCAGTTGGAGCTTTCTTGTTCAGTGCTCACCCGCTGACAGATGAAAGCAGGTAAATTCTTTGGTTTCTACGTGGTCTGCTGTCATCCTCTGCTTCTACACAAGCAACACACTCTTACTGAGAAGAGCTGGCAGGATGCTAACTCATCCTTTGCTCTCGGGAGTAAATGGCCCAAGGTTTCACCCCTGTTTTGTGGGTAACACAGGCACAGTCATGGTCTGCATACTCTTCTGTGAAATCTGACCTTGCACAGAATACCCACCCGGGTGCTGGGTTTTGAAGGAAAAGTAGAGGTAAATAAAACAAGCTTGAAAAATGATTGTGGCTTTGCCAGTGTAGGAGTTTAACACCTATCACAAAGGTATCCGTATTCTATGGCCATCCTCTCAAAGCGCGTTTTCATGCTGCAGAACATCAAACACAACAAATCACAGAAATAATCACCATACAAGGAAAATACCCACATCATACGTAGCCAACCCCACTCATTGAATAGCACTACTATTGTAATGCTCCTTCTCTGGAGATATTCAAAACCCGCCTGGACGCATTCCTGTGTGACCTGATCTGGGTGTTCCTGCTCCGGCAGGGGGATTGGACTAGATGATCTTTCAAGGTCCCTTCCAATCCCTGATAGTCTGTGATTCTGTGATACTTGGTTTATAAATACAAAAGTGCCTACACTACATCTGTTTCACTGACATACTGTCTCCCCTTACCATTTCCAGCGGAGAAAAAAACTGTGAGTTATGATCTTTCTTCCCTAATCTCTGGTTCTACTTATCCAAAAGAAAGGTTGTATATTTTGCCGCTTTGGCACACCTACCAGGCAGCAAAAAGCTCCTGAAAGATGCAAACACTATCGGTGTTTTTCAGGCAAAAAAGGATTGCTCCTCGAGACACAACTGAACACTTCATTCAGCTGCTTTAGGGAGCACAAGCATTTCCAGAGGATGACCTTTTTTTGGGTACAAGAGAACTCGGCTCATGCTGTATTCTGAACAGATCCCAACTGCAAATCAAACAAACTGACAAAACTGAACTGTCTCAAGTGCCAGTTCAGCACTTCATGATTTTTTTTCGTCTTAAGTACTGTTATTAATACCAGGGTGAGTTTCTTAACCTTAAAAACAATAAACAAGAAAAAAAAAAACAAAAAAAAAAACAAAAAAAACCANTATACAGAAGGCTGGCATTGGGATACACATACCTTTGTTATGTGCCTCATCTTTCACTTTTCTTTTCTTAAACATTATTTGGAACATACATTTTGCATATATATATATATACACTAAATCTGTTCCTTATAGATAAAATTTTTGAATATGGAATTAATCAGGTGTAGTCCTGGCTGCAAGGAAAACATTTATCATGGATTTGTAATGCCAGCAAANTTAACCTTAAAAACAAAAAACAAGAAAAAAAAAAACAAAAAAAAAAACAAAAAAAACCAAAAACCAACCCAAAACACCCCCCAGAAAAAACCCAGCACCCCAAATCCAACACAATACCACTTGCTAGTATATGTTGGTGACTCCCACAGCCTCAAATCTTAACTCTACCATACAGAATCACAGAAGCACAGAATATCGGGGATTGGAAGGAACCTTGAAAGATCATCTAGTCCAATCCCCCTGCCGGAGCAGGAACACCCAAATCAGGTCACACAGAAACACGTCCAGGAGGGTTTTGAATGTCTCCAGAGAAGGAGACTCCACAACCTCTCTGGGCAGCCCCTTCCAGTGTTCCCTCACCCTCACTGTGAAGAAGTTTTTCCTCACATTTAAGTGGAACCTCTTATGTTCCAGCTTGCACCCATTGCCCCTTGTCCTGTCATTGCCTGTCACTGAGAAGAGCCTGGATCCATCCTCCTGACACTCATCCTTTAAATATTTATAAACAGTAATGAGGTCACCCCTCAGTCTCCTCTTCTCCAAGCTAGAGATACCCAGCTCCCTCAGTCTTTCCCTGTATGAGAGATGCTCCGCTCCCTTAATCATCTTTGTAGCCCTATACAGAAGGCTGGCATTGGGATACACATACCTTTGTTATGTGCCTCATCTTTCACTTTTCTTTTCTTAAACATTATTTGGAACATACATTTTGCATATATATATATATACACTAAATCTGTTCCTTATAGATAAAATTTTTGAATATGGAATTAATCAGGTGTAGTCCTGGCTGCAAGGAAAACATTTATCATGGATTTGTAATGCCAGCAAAACAGAAAACGGACAGAAGATGATAACACTCATTGGAGCTTTATCTGCAGCTCAGCTCTGAACTGACACTACACACACACTTTTCATGAACCTGAGGAAGAATGGTCAGAAAAATCTAGCACTGAACTTACTAACCTGAGAACAAAACATGCAGACAGACCAAACTGCTCCATCACAAAGTACAGAAATATCTTCTAGAGAGTAATCCCAGGTTTTCTGGCTGGAGGTATGCCCTGTGGTCTGCCTGCATCTACTGATTTCCAGTTACATTACCTTTTTAAAATTCTGCCTTTCTTTTCTCTGCAATTCCAACATACTTTGCTTTAGTAGTCTGGTGCTCTTGGGACTGCTAACATAAGAGAACAGAATTAAGGCAATATAGCTGAATTATATAAATTTGATAGGTATGTCAGATCTATAGACGAGAGAACCTTCCATAAAACACTGAACGACAGCTGGGGCCAGAAAGTACATAAAAAAATAAATTATCAATTTGAAGAATTAAAGCCTTGTTAAAAATCTTAAGAATCCTGTGTACAGTGGTAGGTAAGGCTGACAACTGAACATTTTCACAGTCAGTAGAAACTGATACAACAGCGCAGATCCCAAGTCAAAGACGGTGCTAATAAAGAGTCCGTTTTGGTTCCACAAATGTCATCACCTGCTTCTAAACCCTGAAGTCTAGGAAAGAACTCAGTAATATAAATTTATACTGAAATAGGTACTTCAAGCTTTTAACCCACTTTTCTTCTTCCTTTATGATTTAGGCTGACATTTAAGAAAAAGGGGACTTAAGAAACTACTGTCTCGGTAACAGTCAGCTTGCTATTATATTGCCTAATGAAGGGGCTGGCTATCCCAAATAGCAGAAAGCTGAGATAAGAGTGTTATCACTGAAGTACAGAGCAATCACACCTGAACTGCACCCTTCTGTTGCTAAATTTTGACTATTATCAGCGTTAATGGAATCTCAAGTACTGTGGGCATGGTACAGACAGCTAAAGCACCCATGAACTGCAATCACTCTACTCAAATGTTTTTCTTCTGCTTCTTTGGGGTTTTGTTATTTTTGGGAAGAGAGGACCCTCAATACCTACAAGAAAGTTATCAAGACGATGCAGCCAGACTCTTCGCAGCATGCATGGTGGGAGGATGAGAGACAACTGGCAGAAGCTGCACCAAGACAGGTTCAGACAAGAAGATATACATAAAAAGCTTTTCACCATGGGGAGAGCCAAGCAGTGGGACATGCATCCTTGGAGGTTTTCAAGACCCAACCGAATACAGCCTTGAGCAACCTGCTTTGACCATTAAAGGAACACTGCCTTGAGGAGGGAGGTTGGACTACTACATTACCTCTACAGATCGCTTCATACCTGTATTATCCTGTGATCATATACTGTGTACTATTTCTGCACATTATTTAATCAAAATTGGATCTGATCACAAGCTCAGCCAAAGATTTGCAGATTAATTTAACAACAACAAATTCCTATAAACAAATGGAAACTTCAAAACCTTCTGGTAATTCGGTGTAATAAAGAGACAGTCCCTTTGTTAAAAACCTCAGAAAAATATCAGAAATATTTTGCCTTATTAAGACAGAAAGGCATTTAGAAATAAACACACCTACTTAATTTTTCAGAACTCAGGCAAAATGTAAGTACAATACTTTGAAAGTGCATTCACATGTTTGGGATTTTTGATGAGCCTTCCCAAACTGCAGAGACTAGAACTGTCTGCAAGTATAGAAAAGCTCAGCTTGTCTTTATGAATAAACATCACTGAGGAGAGAGGAATTTCAGAAAAAGTAGCTGAAGAAAGAAAATATTTTTCTTACCTGTCTAAAAGAAGGAAAAAATAAAGACTACAGTAGAAGTAAAATATTTTATTTGTTGCAAACAAAAGCTGTGGTAACATTGCACAATACCAAATTTTAGGGTTTTGAAATTCTCAGAAATTACTGTGATTTTTTTTTTCTCCATATATCTTTATAATTATATTTTTACATTAGTTTTACATTATGATAAATTACTTACAGATATTAAGACAAATTGTATGTAATCTGCTGTCTTACTAATATTTTGTTTATATGTCACAGAGTGTAATCACTTAACACTTTGATCTGAAGAGGATTATTAGATTCAATGCTTTGCTAGACATTTAACAGAATGATATGGTCTGCACCAATAATTTTTTTAAACCATTAGAAGTATATGGGTATTCACCATTATGGGTGCTGTTTGCATTTTCTACAAAACATCAGTAAATAACTCTGTTACTTCACTAGAACAACGATTTCTCCCTTTTGTGTAAGATCTCCAGCAAAAGGGCAGACAAATACATAAACACAACATTTTTAGATCCAATGCTGAATAGCCTGGATGGCAGTAGTAAAAGTCCTGAGTGCAGGATGAGTCCCACGATGAGACATCAGGAGGGACCCAGCTTCTGCATTGAACCCGGCTTCTTTAAGTTGTTTTGCTATTTCCTCTACATCCCAGCCTCCTTCTCCCTGGTCCGCCAGTAAGTGGTCAACAAGGCGAGGATAGAACGCGGTAGATATGCACTTCACCACCAACTTGGCATTGAGGAGCAAGGAAAGTATTTCAGCATCACAACTGGAATCATCAACCTACAAAGAAGGAAAAATCCAAGTAATTAAAAATTAATTACCAGATACCATCCATCAACTGGAACATGTCATGACTGTTCTAACTGCGGAACACAAACTTGAAAGCAAGATGAGCATTCTGTATGGATTAATAACAGGGATACACACTTGCCATATGTCAGACTATGTAAAAGTATATCTTTAACAGTGTCTACCACATTAATTTAATATTTTTGACCTGCATGAAGTTAAGGAATAAGGATGTTTAACAATCTAGTAAGGATTACATGAACAGCTTTATAGACTTCTCAAGGATTCTCAGACCCAGTGAAGAATGGACCACACCATCTACCTCCGTATCAAGAACAACATCCCGAGGAAGGTCAGAGCAAAAAACATTAACTTTTGGTCACTTTCATTAGTATGAC
This sequence comes from Nycticryphes semicollaris, assembly GCA_013400055.1. Lineage (NCBI taxonomy): Eukaryota > Metazoa > Chordata > Aves > Charadriiformes > Rostratulidae > Nycticryphes > Nycticryphes semicollaris. Next base: position 522,753 of record VXBJ01007806.1, read on the forward strand.
ATGTTACCTTTCACCTAGTAATAGAGTAGGCAATATTATCAGATTCAACCTGATTTTCCAGGGTTTCACCACTCACAGCAATGCTGAGATTTTCAGAAGAATACAATTTATATTTTAAAAGATTTGGAGCACAGCTGCTACCTCTGTGAGTCATTCTGGATGCCTTTGAAAAATGTGGTTCCTTGGTAAGTGAGAGCAGATATTCTCTTAAAATCTTATCTATAACTTTACAAATAACACTACAGAACACTTTAAATTCTATTTCAGTTAATGTTGACATGTCTTCCCTAGGTTCCTTGAAACGCAGTGCTGTTTTAATCAGCTGATGTATCCTACCACTTCAAGGAGTGCAATAAAACCAGCCAAAGGAGGGGTAGACGACAGTCAGTTTTCGATGAATGCATCCTATCAAGTTACAAATAAACTAATCAAATTCTGCTACGTTTACAAAACAATTCTTCAGTTTAAAAAAAAAAACCTGTCTGTTTAGCCTCTGCTTCATTTTCTGTAAAAAATGAGGTACCAGCAAGAGATAAAGATCTGGTGATCCAGTGAAGACCCTTGAAGTACCCTTGAAGACCAGTTCTGTGACTACTGTATACTGAGATTTGGCACTGACACTTGACAGCTAAAGTGAAGCAATTTTAAACCTAATTAGTTTAGCAAAGCATTTAACCCTGATTCTGTTCAGAACACTATTTAAAGCTTCCTTGTCTCTCTGTTTTCATTCAAGCTAAAACAAGGCAGAGCTTTGCTTCCTCACATTCATGTGCAATGGGCTGCACCCACTCCTTCTCCCCACCACTGTCACCACAAGCACATTGCAACAGGCACTTCTTGCTTATAACCCAATTCTCCATCCCACAAAGTCTCCAAGAAAAAGAAAGAACATGAAATATTGCAGCATGAAAAATTGCAATGCTTTATCAAGTGTGAATCCTTAGATAAAAGACTCCAGGTGAAGCTATTCTCCAAATAAATCTTTTTATTGCCTTCAATTTATCATTAATAACACATTACTTTCAATTTTCTATTGTCATTTGCTTTGGAACTTCAGCAGCTTTCCAGAAAAACACAATGGCTTTATGATGTTAACCAGGAAGAGAGTTTGCTGTTTCATTCTCTTGCTACTTTCTCCGTTACTTCATTTAGATACTTTTAGCTTTCTTTCCATTAAAATCTTAAAAATGAATTTGATTTCCTCCAAGTCTTCAACATTTTCACACCCAGTTACACAAACCTCTCATGGATTACGAAGCTAATGTAACAGTGGGAAGCAGTTCTAGGTTCAGGTTACTAAATCATTATAAGAATGGTAGGGATGCCCAGTCTTTAAGCTGGCCACTCTAAGTCTTTAATTATTCAATAATTCCTCTAAATTGCCATAAGTTAATTACTGACATGTTTCCCTGTTGAAGACAGGCTGATGATTAAAAAAAATTCCTAGTGTTGGCATCTTGTAGCACACCATGCAGCATGCTAAGCCGTTATCCAAACGGTGTTCATCTTTTACAAAACGGGAGGCTGGAGGGACATTCTCCCCCACCTCTGAGCTCACTCTGCTCTACTTGTGACCGGATGCAACTTTACACAGGGCTTCACTGTTTGATTTCACAAACATAAAATGCAAACAGTAATTACAATAATGAGATTAACAACAGATGGGAAGTCTGATTGAAATTAGTTTTCCAGGCTATTATACAGTTAACAAAAAGTTCTAGAGATTAGTACATTTTTATATGCCAAAACCCTACTTATTGGAGAGAGACAAGTTTGAAAGTAAAAGACCTTTACTAGCATAAAACCATTAAACATCTGAGGTATACATTGGGATTGAAAATGTCCGCATGCAACACAGAAGCAAAGCAACCTGTCTGTACTCAGACATAAATGAGATCATTGTGTCTTTACGCATAACAAAAGAGCACACAAAAGGCTCACCCTTAGACTCAAATTGTCTAGTAGGTTTAAACTGATTAACATTTCCCATTTTCTGACTGAAATGCATCTTCTGTCTGAAGACCTGGTCAGAAAGTGGAAAACTTTGAAATGTAATTGTTTCCAGGCAACTGGATGGAGACACAAGATGGCAATGAGACCCTGTGAACGCATTTCACACAGCAAAGGCCACTGTCTGTTCCACAACTCTTTGGAACTCTCCTTAGAGTCTGACAGGTGTGGGAAGAACACAGAGAACACAGAGAAGTCAAGGTTCAATGAGAAATCCATATAAAGATTGGCAGCTGAGAAAGACATTACCTATTTGTTTTTTATCAGTTTTGCAACTCTGGTGAGGCCACACCTCGAGTACTGTGTTCAGTTTTGGGCCCCTCACTACAAGAAAGACATCGAGGCCCTGGAACGTGTCCAGAGAAGGGCAACAAAACTGATGAGGGGTCTGGAGCACAAATTTTATGAGGAATGGCTGAGGGAGCTGGGATTGTTTAGTCTGGAGAAGAGGAGGCTCAGGGGAGACCTCATTGCACTCTACAACTTCCTGAAGGGAGGTTGTGAAGAGGAGGGGGTCAGCCTATTCTCCCAGATAACTAATGATAAGACTCGAATGGCCACAAGTTGTGCCAGGGGAGATTTAGATTAGATGTCAGGAAAAACTTTTTCTCCCGAAAAGTGGTCAGACACTGGAATGGCCTGCCCAGGGAGGTGGTGGAGTCACCGTCCCTGGCGGTGTTCAAGAAGTGTCTGGATGAGATGCTACAAGACATGATTTAGTAGCTTAGTGGGTAGATGATCTTGCAGGTCCTTTCCAGCCTTGTGTTTCTATGATTCTGTGACTCTAGATCATGCCAACATTCTGGGTATCAACTGCATATGAAGAAAGAGTCATTAGTTTAAATAAAAACAAATTGACACATAGAAATTCCTTACTAACACCTATGCAGATTGTCAATAATGGGGCCACATCTGGCTGGCGACTCATCATCAGCAGTGCTACTCCAGGTTCAGTTCTAGGGTTCCTAGGGCCAGTTCTGTTCAATGGATTTATCAGTGATGTGGATGCAGGGTTTCAGTGCACCATTAGCACCTTTACTGATGATACCAAACTGGGAGGGTGATGTTGACTCTTGAAGGACAAGAAAACTTGAAGAGGGATCTAGATAGATTGGAGCACTGGGCAATCATCAATGGGATGAAATTTAGCAAATCCAAATGCCAGATTCTGCACCTAGGATGGAGTAAGATGGGGCAGAAGTGTAAACTGGGATACCAGTGGCCGGAGAGCAGCCCAGCAGAAAGAGGTCTGGAAGTTGACAACAGGCTGAATAGAAGTCAGCAGTGAGCCCTGGCAGCCAAGAGGGCAACCTGCATTGTGGGGTGCTTCAAACACAGCATCACCAGCTGGTCAAGAGAGGTGATTATCTCACTGCATTCAGCACTGGTGCAGCCTCACGTTGAGCACTGTGTGCAGTTCTGGGCCTCACAATTTAAGAGGGATCTGAAGGTTCTTGAATCTGTCCAGAGGAGGACAACAAAGCTGGTGAAGGGGCTGGAACAAATGTCCTATGAAGTGCTGCTAAGAACTTTGGACTTGACTAGTTTGGAGAAAAGGAAGCTGACAGGGGGCATTGATCTTCCTGAGGAGGGAACTGGTACCCAGTGACAGGACACATGGGAATGGTTCAAAACTGCACCAGGGGAGGTTTAAGCTGGACATTAAGAAGCACTTCTTTACCAAGAGGGTGGCCAAATATTGGACCAGGCAGCCTAGAAAGGTGATCGATGCCCCTAGCCTGTCAGTGTTCAAGAGGCATTTGGACAATGCTCTTAATGACATTCTTTAACTTTTGGTCAGGCCTGAATTTTGGTCAGTCCTTGNAATGTCCTATGAAGTGCTGCTAAGAACTTTGGACTTGACTAGTTTGGAGAAAAGGAAGCTGACAGGGGGCATTGATCTTCCTGAGGAGGGAACTGGTACCCAGTGACAGGACACATGGGAATGGTTCAAAACTGCACCAGGGGAGGTTTAAGCTGGACATTAAGAAGCACTTCTTTACCAAGAGGGTGGCCAAATATTGGACCAGGCAGCCTAGAAAGGTGATCGATGCCCCTAGCCTGTCAGTGTTCAAGAGGCATTTGGACAATGCTCTTAATGACATTCTTTAACTTTTGGTCAGGCCTGAATTTTGGTCAGTCCTTGCGTTGGACTAGATGATCACTATTGGTCCCTTCCAACTGAAAAAATCTACTTTATTTTATTATGATAAATTAATGCATATTTCATAATACAGCATAAGCTGTAAGATTTTTAAGAATGTAATAAATTTAAATTTACTTTAGGACTACATCTATTTTGAATTAATTTTAAATTAGAGCAACAAGCATTAAAGCTAAAAAACTACTACACCAGTACAGAGGTAAACACATAGAGCATATATTTAAAAGAAAAATACACCAGAGTATAATATGGTGCCTGTACAAGAAATTACTCAGCAACTCTAGGACTCCCCAATCCATAAAAGCAGCAACTTAGAAGGTATAGACATAGCAACATAGAGTATACGAAATATTAGCCTAAAGTAGACAGACTCTATAAATGGCTTTGTATTTTCCTTTTCAAAAATCGCTCTTTTGATAGGACTTGTAAACAAAACAGTAAACCCTGATTAAGATAATTACTAAAGAGCGGTGTTACCATCCCAGTGTTAAAAAGCTGCTGCTTTTGGGCAGACAGCAGTTGGTAGGATCTTATTAACGAGTCGCTTCTGACCTTCCTGTGTACACAGAACCCTTACTATCTGAAGATCCTAACTAACTTTTAAAACACTGGTTCCAGCAAAGTTTATTGCTGATCCCAGAAACACTGTTCCAGTGATATGGGATGCAGCTGACTGCAGTTTAAGCAAGTCTCAGAGGTGCAGGTACCAATAACGACAAACTTGGAGTATATTATGCCTATCTGGACTCCTATGTTGAGGGTGCTAAATGTTTCATTAATGTAAACCCTGTTACTTCTGGAAGGCTTAAATGGGAGAATATTTTATCATACCCATCTCTCCTTCAGTAGGATTTAACAGCACGGATTTAGTGTGGTGCCCACATACTTTGCACAAGTGTATGAGTAAAAGAACTAACGGGGATAATTATGCTAAGGAGAGGAAATTCTGAGGTTTTTTGTTGCCTTGCATAACTGTTTAGGTATTGGCTGAAATCTGCTTTCAAGATGTAGACATTCAAGTGGTGTCTCTGATGACTAGCTCACTCCTTTAGACTGTGATGATCAATAACCATCCCTGCTAGAGACACGCATATTCATCTGAGAAGTGAGATAGAACAGGAACAGAATTGCAACAGATGCACTCTTAATTTCCACTGAAGCAGTGCTACAGCACTCTGCTTCAAACATTGGGCATTTTATCAAAGGTTTCTTTAATGCAGAATTTATAAATGGATCTGCACCTACAGATGGAAAACCTCATCTCAGCAAGGTTCCCCCTCAGCAGGTACAGAAGTGAGGACACACTCGTACTGTGTCTCCACGAGTTCTGAACACTTTCTGCACTTCTTCAGCAGGATGGGTAGGAGCCTTATCCCAGACTATGAACCGCTGCTCCTGGAGAGGATGCGGGATTCAATCTATTTCCCTAAAGCACTTGGCAAACGATCACAACAGGAGGCAGTTGTACACCCTGTATTTACCCTTACGCTGACTGCTGGATTTCTGAATTAGAATGACAGTTTGGGTCTTAGGCTGAACTCAGCGCTGTCAGTGCGTAATTAGCAGCCATTAAGCACGCCTGCCTGAGGCTTTGCCATGGGCACACTAATGTTACGAACTGCAAATGGGCTCAGGCTCCAGGCACTCAGCTCTACCAAAGCAGTAGGTCCCCTGGGAAAGCAGAGGCAGGGAGCCTGTCAGTTTTAAGAAAGCCTGTGCGTGAAACAGGTGGGTGAAGATCAGCTTTGTCACAGGCGGCACCTCTTCTGATGTACTCAGAAGAGGAACTTGAGGCATCTAGAAGGCTTTACTTGAGGCCTCCCCGAATTCATGCAACTGTGAACCTAAGAATTTTGTGGATCCACTCTCCAAGACCAAGGACACATCTTATATCAACATCCAGTAATTTTTCTGGTTGCTAATACAGCCTCCAAGGACATGAAGCTGTACTTGCTATGATGCGGTGTATCTGGAGAAAAAAAACCAAAACAAACCCTAAACTCTCTTGAGCAGGAATTTCAGCTACGGTAAAAGATGCCACCTAACTTGTTCTTGCTAACTAAAGGGCACATCAGGGTCTGGGCAATTCCCCATCAGTATTTTTTTGTGCAGGTGTCTAGAGGTTCTAATATTGGCAACAGGCCACTATTTCATTCGTAACTTACGTATGATGAAATCCATGTATTAGGAAACACGGACAGGAACCGAAAGGTAAGAACTGCTGTTGATGTAATGGCAGGAAAGAACTAAACCTGCTGTTTCCCAGAGCATTAGGTCTCCACTACTACTGGAGTAAAAATGCTTTTCATTTTATTCTAGAATGGAGTCTACAGCTACAGGACAAATAAATAAGGGGAGAAGAAGAGACATTAAAAAAACCCTAAAAGACTAAACTAGAGAGATATATTTTACCATCATCACCTTTAGCTTACATACATAGAATTTAGTAAGACTTCTAAAAGCTAAGCCACACCAAGTGAGCAGGCATAAACGGCAATGGAGACAACTGGAAATTCCATTATTTCACACAGTCTTTATGATATTTTTTTTTGTATTACATTTTTCAATAAATCATGTTGCAAAGGCAGTCTCAGTACTTCATCATTGAAAGTATATTAAAATGAGCTAGGGTGTTATTTTAGATTAACTAAAAACGTTTTCTAGTTCTAGTTGATATTAAAGCCTTGGCTGAAGAAGTATTTGCACTGATTATATTAACTCCCATTTATTGGCTGCTTAAACAATGGAACTATCAACAGGTAATAGAATATTTATGTGCTCTGTCAGAGGTATAAAAATCAGTCAATCTCTGAGAGATAATAAACTGAACAGACAACACCGAAACACTTCTCAAAAACAATCTGACTCTTAAGGGCAAACCAAGTGCTACTGGCAGTAATAAGCTTATTTAAGGAAACTGATTTTTAAAATTATTCAGCACCACACATGACAGAGGAAGAACAGTTATTTCTGTTATCCAAAAAAGACAAGCGGTGGTTTATAAAAAGGTACACAATAAAAAGAGAGGTCTGCAATTTCAAAAAAGCTTACACAAAAGCTTGGTTGTTTTATTACAGGGAAAAGCTATACAATTCTTCGTATCAGCACTTCAGCATCATCCTTAACTGTAAACATCCATAAAGCTGTCAGCTACATACAATAAATGGCAAACTAATACTTAGTATCAGCAAGCAAGGGCTGTATTTTTCTCACAGCCACGTTTGTGAGCTGTGTTAGCACTATGTCAGGGAATCAATAGCTATGATTTCCCTTTGCCAGATGTTATTTGTCCTTTTCCTGTTTAATGTAAGCAGAAATGGGCTTCCTATGAAAAATTCATTAAGAATTCTACAAAAAGCATTAACAGTCCAAATAATGTTTTTAAAAAGCAAAAAGTGTGCATACAAAATTATACTGAATAAACAACATTGACACAGCTAAGCAATATATGCACTTTTAGTACAACACCAACTAATGTAATCATAAGAGATGCATGTAAAAGAAGGAGTAAATATGCTTTCTAAACACTACAAGACCACCTTTTAAATTTGCCATGCCACTCTTCTGTACTAGTTGTTTTTCTAACACTGGCTCTGGAATGTCATATTCAAGGTACTGGATAAACTCTATGTCTAATGTAATGAAGTCGATAGTTAAATTTTCATTGACTTAAGAGAACACATTAGACCAAAGCAAAGTGCTTTGAAAATTCTTGGTTATGCAGCCCTCTTACAGAGCTATGTGCTCAAATGAATACTGAACTTAGAAGGAAAAAAATTAAGAACAGCTTATCAAGCTGCCTCCTGCATAAGAAGGCCAAAAAGAGCATTATTTCAGGCATGCACAGGTGAACAAAGTGCTTTAAATCGGTAAGATGATAATATGGTTCTTGGCCCTAAAACTTCAACATAATGTAATCAACTTACACTGTAGAAAACTGAAAGCCGTAGCACACTAGAAAGAAAAGGCCAGTTAAGAGAGCAATACAATTAGGAGCCATTCAGAAAGTGCTACTGCACAGCATTGTGCTTTAAAAATAGTTAAATAAAATGTACTCGGACACAAATCCCTGCTGGCAAGCTTCAGAGCTACTCACACAGCAGCTTTCATCTGTTAACAAAATGTCAATTTTAAAAGGTTAACAAGAACATATAGGTGAGAAAGCACATGCATCTATCAGATCCCCATTTGCTTTTCTATGAGACCGTTTTGCTTAAAAACAGTTACAAAAAGCCTGTGCTTTGCAGACACAAAATCTAAAATTGCAGGTGATTAAAAAAAAACAAACCATCAATATACTAAAGATAATATATTGTCTTCATAGTTAATATTTGTAAAATTACATTTGTGGGGGAAATTCAGAATATCTGTGGTTTATTAGTAAAAAATAAGAAAAGGAATAAGGACATAATCATTAAAACTTGTGGATCTTCGCTTAGAAAGCCAAACTCAACCAGGAAATGCTCCAAATTCATACCAGATGCTATGACATAGGAATTTTGATACAACCAGATGTGGATTACATATCGTATGCCCTGCCACCTTCCATGCAACCATTTCAAATGTTCAGAGAGAACAGATTAAAAAAGCTGGTACTTCATCCATTTTGGTAACTTAAGAACTTCTGAAAGCAAATTAGCAACATCTGAGATGGAGCCTCTGCTTCCAGATCTTTGCTATTCTGAGTGGTTCTGGAGCTGCTGTGCTCTGGAGTCCTCCTGGAGGGGAAGGAGAAAAATCCTCTCTCAAGCTACCCAATGGATGCAGAAAGAGTAAGCTTCTGGAATACAATGTACAGCATTAAGAAGGAAAGACACAGCACATGAGGAGGAAATTAAGCGAGGAGGAGGGACTTAAGGGAGAAACCTGGGAAAAGCAGAATACAGAACATCTTTCCTAGGGAACAAAGAACAGTGAGAGAGTAGGAAATAGGATTGCACAGTTTGTTGCAACCAAGGAATCTGAAATAAATGCCATAATTAATATAACTCGAGCAGAGTGCCTGCCCTAGGAGACTCCTGCAGAAACACGAATGTTTGCTTACTTTTTGTGTCTCAGAAAAAGGTTGTAATTTCATTTTGAAATCCTACAAAATACATTTTTAAAGCTTTTGTGTTTTGTGGATGCTTATTTTAAAAAGATATACACAGTTCCACTTCTGTTTCCATATGGGTAGTTTCATTTTCAAGTAGAAAAGTAGGGAAATTTACCATCAATACACAACCATGAGCTCCCCAAGATATGGTGCAGCATTTAGAAAGAACAGAAATATGTTTTTTCCACTGAAATATAACAACTCTGGAAATGTTCAATGCAGTTAATTCAGCCAAACAGGAAAGTCATTCTGTTTATATAAAGGTCTGAGACAATACCTGCCTTCTCTTCTGTGCTGGAGTGCTAGGTCATAGATCATAGTTAACATAAGATTCAAGAAGGTCAGGTTGTACATGCACAAGTTCAATTGAGAACTTGAAGAAGTTTTCAATCTAGCTCAGTTTTCAAGGAAAAAAAAAAAGGTAGAAGATAATACAATGCTTTTGCCTAGGAGACTAGCTTTCATCAGTTTAGATGTTCCTCCTTAACTGAAAAGCAAATATACAGGAAAAAAGAGTAATGTAACTTTATATAAACAACTGAAAAACATGCAGTGATGTCTTTCAGTTCTTGTCCAAGGAAAAAAGACAGTTATTTAGGTTTCTGTTTGTTGGTTTGTTTTGGCTTTTTTTTTCCTCCAGAAACTTTGCTGCATTATCAACTAAAATCTGTTTAAAATTGCATGGAAGTCCCCAAACACACCATCTTGCATTTTAACCTTTCTACAACAAAGCCAGTGATGTAGCAGCTCTCCACATGTATACAAACAGGCTGCCAGGTTTGTCAGAAACAAGCTAACTCATCTGAGCTACTATTATCACTTAGAAAAACCCCTAAAGTGCTAAAATATGAACACAGAGATAACAATCTACTTTATGCAATAGAATAGCTTCTGCTCCCCCACACTGACTTAGAATAGCAAACTACATAGCTTAAAGAAAGTGCTAGGAGGTTTAATCACCTCAAGTATATATAAAAGATCTTACTAGCCCCATGTTACCGCTCACTGTGGACACAATACCTGCGGAAAATATTAATAATGCTAAGGGTTTCAATAGCCTCTGCTTACAATATGAAGATAAAAGAGCTAATTTATTACCTCAGACTCTGAAAGGTGGTTAATTCAACTGCTCATACCTTAGCAACAGCTTTTATCTGCTCCAGTGCCACAGCGTGAAGATCTTGATCTTTGCTTTCTACCAGCAGTTTCAGGGACGGCAGCAGGAGGGACTGGTTAAGCAGCAGCAAACATAATTCTTTTATACACTGAAAATAAAAGTGAACTCACTCAGTGAGATCTCAGGAGGCTCTAGCATCATCATTCACACTAAAATTTATGAAAATTCAATGTCAAATGCAAAATGAAAACCAAGTTTTAAAAGAAATGAAATCCCTGTTGGAAATAACTCTTCAGAAACTTGAAAGGACAATTTTTTTTCAAAATTTGGAATCTGGTGTTAAAAGTGCAACTTTTTTTATATTAAGACAAGGGAGGTACTGAATCACCATTACAACCCAGAGTTTTACTGAAAGAACAACAGAGCAATCACAGCTCTCCGCGGGAGTAATATATTTGTGCTTACTGAAATACTGCAAAGCACAGGAAGAAACTTAACAGACACCTGTGACATTTCTGTAACTCAATTATGCAATCATAAAAGTGGAACAAAATAAGGAGGAAATAACAGTACATACCAGTTGACCATCATAAAGCTCTACTGCAAAAAACTTTTCAAATTTTCAAGTAATTTTTATACACAATTAAAGCTTAGAAAATTAACTTTTTCTCATTCATCTAATTCCTCACATTTTATAATATAGCACAAATTTAGCATCATAAATCTTCTGTGGGAAGAAACTGTACAGAGAAACAGTTAAAAAAAAAAGAAGAAAAGCCCCACCAGAAAAATTACACCAAACCTACTGCACATTTCCAAACCTTTAGCTTGGCCTTTAGTTAAAACAAGCAAATCTTCCTACACGGAACTTCTGGCTTTTATTCCCCTCAACATTGCAGTGATTTATTACATTAAAAAGTCTTTCAACTGACAAATTACGTTATAAAACAAATTATAACTTCCCTTTCCCTCTCTAGTTTTTCAAGAGTTTTGGTCATCTCCCACAACCACTTCCCAATGAGGCCCAGAGATGTCCTCTATTCACGGACAACCCACACTAAGTGCTCTGGGCATCGTATGATAGTCACTGTGAAAACGGTATCCAACTCCTAGTGGTGCTCTCTGTTTCACTCCAGCATTTAGAGAGCAACCATCAAAGGAGTTCAGCAGCTAAATATTAAGTTGGGAGAATGCAACTCTTTTTTTTTTTAAAAAAAAAATTCTTTTGAAGTGTCACAATTCGATGACCAAAATCACAGAATAATAGAATGATTTAGGTTGGAAGGGACCAGCATGGTTTTAGTAGCTGTGAAATTAAAAGCCTAACAATTAGTTGAAGATGAAGAGATGTTAAATGCTCCACTGTAACATAGTGCAGAGACACCTGGCCTTTCTTGGTAGCACAGGCACCTCCTGGCTGCACATTGCTTGGTCTTTTCTAAATGTCTGCCTTCAAGAAACACTACCTAGAAAGATATATTCTATTATACTGAGCTCTGAGTCACTGAGGCAAGGCTTGTTCTCTTGCCCAGACTCATTCCATTAAACTGGTATTGTCTGCTGCTACTGATAACATTTTCAGGAAGAGTGTGATATAGGATCAAGGAATACAAAGATTAAATAAATACGTTAAGCTTTGTCTGATCAGTCATATGCTTATTAAACTTCTGATCATTTCCTACTCCGTTGTATTTCTTTTGAGCAGTATGTCTGACATACCAGGAATCTTACTGAATGCAACAGTTACAGAGTCTCCTTTTCTTGAAAAGGTGTGTCCACGGCCATAAATGCAGCTTATGTTTGGTAAAATAAATTCTGAGAGCCAGAACATACATAAACTGAACAAAACGGCAATTTTACCATGCTTCCTTTTTCTGTCTGAAAGCATCTCAAAACTAAATGGAGAAGCAGTGCCGTAAGAAATAACCCACAGGTATAAAAAGGCTCTGTAAAAGAACTCTAAATCACATTTTTCAATTGTGGGCAGAAGAAAAGTAAACTAAGCAAATTTGAAAACTTAACTAGATATGGTACATTTTTAAAGCAACAGGGCAGGGAGAGAAAAGATGCAGATGTTGAATCAGAGTTTGCATTTCAATGAGCTGCTTTAAAATATAAAAAAAATAAGTTTCTCAGCTAGCAAATGCAGTAATACAGATATTAACACTGCTATTTTCAAAGCAAAACCATGTAACTTAGGTGACATGCCAGCATTTTGTTTTCTTCTTAGATGCTTCACAATTATGCTCTAGTATTGGTTACAGATGCCAACGGGACGTGTTCTAACACAATCTGCTTTCCTCATCACAGAGGTATAAAGGCCTCCACATAAGAAAACACATGTTTAGCTATCCAATTAACTTGTGTTTATCTTACACTAGCAGATTTTGAAGCCAAAAGTAATTAGATTTGAGGCAGGTACCAGTCAGATGACTTGAGTAACTTTGTGCCTGATAACATGTCTAGCAGACATATCCAATCTTGCCTACAAAATCCATCATCTCTTCTGAAGCAGAAGCATACACTCCAACAATTAATTTTACAAAACATCATGCCTCATGATAAAATTTGAAATGTTATAAATTGAACACTATTGGTTCTTGTTACGCCTTTCTTTGTAATTCAAGAGAGAGTTTTAAAGCTTCTGTTCCATCTGCAGAATAAAATCAATCACCTCTTGATCTTTGATAAGCTAATACACTGCACTCCTTCAGTCTTCCACTTCAAGGTATTTTCATCCATGCACTAATTTCAGCAGGTTTTCTCTTTGGCCTCTCATTTTTCAGTGTTCTCTTAAAATGCAGCTACACTAGCAGGGTGTTTTATTTTAATGGCAGTTTCACTAGTGGTGAAGGGTACTTATTCACTCTTCTTCACCCGAGAGCTCTTATCAGGTAAGACGGCACTGCCTATTTTCCTGGTACACTTATGATACAACATCATGATTAATGGCATACAAAAAAGTGAGTAATAAAAAAACAAGAAGCAAAGTGTTAAGTACCTTCCTTAGTTTCAATCCTTATTAAAAGATCTCAGGCAAATGAACAATTAACAGTTGACAATAATAACAGTTAAGACTTCAGCATTGAAAACTCAGTCTCAAATACAAACAGATGTTTGTGGGGCTGAAAAACTCACACCAAAACATCTGAAGAAATAATAAATCAAATTAAAAGACACCACCCTTGAGAACACAATAGATTAGAGAGGACCGGAAAAGAGGAAAAAACAGTCTGTCTTTCAGGCATGGAAGAAAGCAGGCATGCAGAAGAAAGAAGTTTCCATAGACCTATCAGACAGTCCCAGTCCATGAAAACCATCAAAGCATGCAACAAAAAACCAAAAACATTGTACAGAAATATTTTCTTAAAGGCCGCTGGAACAGGTTCTGTAGTCAAAAATTAGGCCATCACTATGACCTATTTTAAGTTTAGCAACACTTGGAAAATGTGACATGAAGCACTGTCAAGAGAGAGCAGGGAAATCAGGTGTAGAATAGTGTGGCCCAACTTGCAAACTCCTGGAGTGGCCTCCATCCCTTTTCCCACAGGAAGGGACTGGACAACTTGCCAAACAGACTGTCCGAATCGTACAGACACCTCCTGGTACGTCTGCCACAAAAGGCTGCACTGCTCTTCTAGACAGCAACTGGAAATCCAGCCCCAGGCAGCAAGCCAGCACTTTCCGTGCTTCTCATTGCAACACAAGTGGCTTTCTTTTCTGCAATGAGCACTTGAAAGCACTTGAGTGTCTGCAGTGAGGGGCTGCGCTTACAGGGGGTACGGTGTTAAATGCGAGAGGGACAAGGGAAATCCTAAATTGAATCTGGATTACCTTGATTCAGCTGAAACTTTTGTCTTCCACCTAGTTATGCAGCTATCAACAGTTCACTGTAACAGCAGTGAGGCATATAAAATGCATTTCACGGGAGACTGTTTTGGGTCCACTATTATTCAGTATTTTCATGGATGGATTTAAGGGCTGTATAATGAGTACAAACAGGATTGTATCTGGAAAGGTTGAAAGCAGACCGAAGGGCAGCACTTAAATTCAAAATTATCTGAACAAAATTATCAGAGACAACTGCGAATGAAGAAAAACATACAATGTAAACTCTCTCTAAA